>CAXKVI010000001.1:7845389-7866125 GCA_964058755.1 Campiglossa producta | reverse complement strand
GGCATTAATTCAGGCAAGCATAGTCTAGACCAGGCCGCCACAATTGTCCGAACTTCGGTGAGCCAAATTCACACTTGAACAATCATTGATGGGGAGGCCAAACAAAGAGCATTATATTCTCCGCAGCTTGGACAATTGCCCCCCAAAAAGACGAGGCCTGGAGAAACATGAGATGTGCCTTCAATTTAAATTGTTATTTTTTGGAGTATATTTTTGATGTTCCTTCATCGCATAGTTGAAGTCATGGAACATCGGAACCACGGAACATGCAAACACCATCAAATAGAAGAATTTTGGAAGGGGAGTTATTCTGATTTCTGTTTCGAAAGATGACTAAATTTCTCTTTCTATAGAGCCACTCAAATTGTGATTGATTTGTGTAAGCGGTGGACCAAGTAGGTAAAGAAATAAAGCATGAAAGAGAAGAATATATCTTCAATGTGGCCTGCAATTGAAGCGAAAACGAATAGCATGAAAAATGTATTTTAATACCATTTCACGGCTAATGCGCACACACAAACTATAGTTATTTTTATGAAAGATGGTTTTAACTAAAAAGCTAAGCTCATTTTGACTTCAGTCAATGTACTTATCACGCACTAGAGAGTACATCCTATTCCCAACCATACACGCAGAAAATGGCATGAAACGAAAAATATCCAAACCGAAAAAAATGAATGTCATAAAAAATGTTGACAAAAGCAGCAAAGTGAAAGCTGAGACACAGGCCACAAAAGTGGCAAACGAGCTGCCGGCGAAAACAAACCAATCATGACAAACATGCAGTATGCGACATGTGGCAGGGGTACAGACAGAAAAAGATGTATAGCTATTCCTCAACATCAACCGATAGTTATTGCGAGATGTTTTTGAAAAAAAAAAAACAAAAACATGAGAAATGAGAAGCACTCAAACTTGTGTGGGTTAAGCAGACGCAAAAACCAAAGTCAAAGCTAAATATAATGCAAAACTCTTAGACTATCAAAGAAGGAAGCGGCAGGAGAGCAGTAAACATATTGTTTGGTCAGAAAAAAAAAATAAGTATAAAGAAAATAAGTAAACAAGCACAAAAGCTCTCATATACTACTTAAGTAAAGAATTGCTTGTGCAAACAAATTGCGGTTGGCGCTGAAGGCGTTAAGCTGCTTATTTTTGCGGTTAGAGGGCAGGCAACAAAAAATTTGAAGTGCAAAAATAAAAAGAGTAGCTGCAAAAAATTAAATAAAAATAAAGCAAAAGAAAGTGGCAAAAAATAAGAAAATAATACGCTTATGGGAGTCATTCCATGTGAAATCATCGGACATTTAAAATAAAATAAAAATAAATAAAATAAAATAAAATAAATCAAAATAAAAATAAAATAAAATAAAATAAAATAAAATAAAATAAAATAAAATAAAATAAAATAAAATAAAATAAAATAAAATAAAATAAAATAAAATAAAATAAAATAAAATAAAATAAAATAAAATAAAATAAAATAAAATAAAAATAAAATAAAATAAAATAAAATAAAATAAAATAAAATAAAATAAAATAAAATAAAATAAAATAAAATAAAATAAAATAAAATAAAATAAAATAAAATAAAATAAAATAAAATAAAATAAAATAAAATAAATAAAATAAAATAAAATAAAATAAAATAAAATAAAATAAAATAAAATAAAATAAAATAAAATAAAATTAAATTAAATTAAATAAAAAAATAAACAAACTAAAATAAAATAAAATAAAATAAAATAAAATAAAATAAAATAAAATAAAATAAAATAAAATAAAATAAAATAAAATAAAATAAAATAAAATAAAATAAAATAAAATAAAATAAAATAAAATAAAATAAAATAAAATAAAATAAAATAAAATAAAATAAAATAAAATAAAATAAAATAAAATAAAATAAAATAAAACAAAATAAAATAAAATAAAAATGAGTTAAAAATAAAATAAAATAAAATAAAATAAAATAAAATAAAATAAAATAAAATAAAATAAAAATAAATAAGATAAAATAAAATAAATTAAAATAAAATAAAATAAAATAAAATAAAATAAAATAAAAATGAGTTAAAATAAAATAAAATAAAATAATATAAAATAAAATAAACTCTTTGTTGCTTTTTTGACTTGTAGTCTATTGCTGTAAATACCGACGGTATTTACAAGCAATTTTCGGGATTGTATGAAAATGTGTTTTTTGAGAAAAATTTACCTACGCGCTGCAGGAACCAGACAAGCCGACATATGTTTCGATGATACTGGAGTTACATCTCTTCAAGGACTTTTCTTCCCGGCATTGTGAGAGTCGAACTCACAACACTGTAGTGACTTGTATGCTAGAAGGTCTAGCACCTTAGGCCACGACCCAGCTTGAAGGTAAACCCTTCTCAGTGTCCATTTATGCATATATTTATACTTCCATATAGAACATTTCTTTAATTTCAATGCTAACTTATATGAAAGATTTGCGAATTTTTAGGACTTGGTGTGAAACCTATGAAAGAATTTTCATACTTAATTAAGCACGAATATTTTTCCATTTATAACAGCAATAGACTACAAGTCAAAAAAGCAACAAAGAGTTTAATGTTATAAATGGAAAAATATTCGTGCTTAATTAAGTATGAAAATTCTTTCATAGGTTTCACACCAAGTCCTAAAAATTCGCAAATCTTTCATATAAGTTAGCATTGAAATTAAAGAAATGTTCTATATGGAAGTATAAATATATGCATAAATGGACACTGAGAAGGGTTTACCTTCAAGCTGGGTCGTGGCCTAAGGTGCTAGACCTTCTAGCATACAAGTCACTACAGTGTTGTGAGTTCGACTCTCACAATGCCGGGAAGAAAAGTCCTTGAAGAGATGTAACTCCAGTATCATCGAAACATATGTCGGCTTGTCTGGTTCCTGCAGCGCGTAGGTAAATTTTTCTCAAAAAACACATTAAAATAAAATAAAATAAAATAAAATAAAATAAAATAAAACAAAATAAAATAAAATAAAATGAGTTAAAATAAAATAAAATAAAATAAAATAAAATATAATAATATAAAATAAAGTAAAATAAAATAAAATAAAATGAAGTAAAATAAAATAAAATAAAATAAAATAAAGTAAAATAAAATAAAATAAAATAAAATAAAATAAAATAAAATAAAATAAAATAAAATAAAATAAAATAAAATAAAATAAAATAAAATAAAATAAAATAAAATAAAATGAAATGAAATGAAATGAAATAAAATAAAATAAAATAAAATAAAATAAAATAAAATAAAATAAAATAAAATAAAATAAAATAAAACAAAATAAAATAAAATAAAATAAAATAAAATGAAATAAAATAAAATACAATAAACAAATAAAATTTAATAAAACAAAAAAAATAAAAAAAAAATATATTAAAAAAATTATATAAAAAAAATTTAAATTAAATGCATTAAAAAAATAAAATAAATAAGATAAAATAAAATAAAATATAATAAAACAAAATAAAATAAAATAAAATAAAATATAATAAAATATAATAAAACAAAATAAAATAAAATAAAATAAAATAAAATAAAATAAAATATAATAAAACAAAATAAAATTTAAAAAAAAACAAAATAAATTAAAAAATTAATTAATTTTAATTTAACTAAAAATATAAAATGTGTATTGAAAACAAAAAAAAAAACTTTACAAATCCGAAAAAATGTGAAATTTTTAATTTTTTTTTTAAACCCCAGAGCTCTTTTGTATGTTTAAATATAACTCCCCACCAAAATTCCCACAAATCGGAAGGGGTCTGTTCTAATTATGAGGGATTTAACATGGAATGACCTAATTCGTTTAACAAGTTCTTACATAAATGCGCAAAGAGGCGTGAACCTGTCGGAAATTTTCTACTCTTACACGCCTCAATTTTTTTACTTTTAATATTTTTTGCGAGCTTTAGAATAAATAAGTAAGTTTATGTGCAAATTTACAAGTTCGCCATCCATTCCTTATGCAAATTACTTCTACATGCGCATGTCCTGCCTCATCCTTTCCTTTTTTCGCCTACTCACTCTCATCCTTTTTGCATGCCCTCAAGCTTTTGCTGTTATAAAAATACAAAACAGCGTTAAAATAAATATGTATGTATGTTTTTAAGTATGTATCTTAAGTAGCGTGTAGACTTTGTGTTAACTCGAGTAACAAACATACATTAATCAATGTCGTTTTGGCGTTAAATGTGCAACATTTTCAGCTGCCGTAAAACAAAACGAAACTTTCATGTTTTTCAGCTTCCAGCTGCAGTGGCGACATTTCTACATGCAAGCAAAGTACGAAAAAGCCCTCAGCAAGTAGTAAAACGCAAAAAAAAAAAAAAAAAAAAAAAAAATACAAAAAATATATAAAATTAAGTACACGTTTGTATTGATGGCAAATGACGTTGAGTGAACGCCGGCGTCAGGAACATCATCAATCATTATGTTGTGGCAGCAATAAATTTGTAAATTTGTTATGTTTCGCTTGACATCAAGAAAATGTTGCTGGCTGAATATTGTAATTAAATTGTTATTTGGTTTATCGATTGCTTATTTTATGTTTTTCTGTTTTTGTTTAAAAGTAAGTACCTACTATGATTAATACTGCAATAAACTAGACCGAGACGAAAATTAATAAGGCTATCCCAAATGACAACAACAACTTGTGGCGGTTATATACCTACGTTGGAACCTCTAAAGAGATTTTTGCACCGAGCTTCTTTTCAAATTTCTGGTGTCTGCTTTGAATTGTTTCCTATAAATTGAGGCGACATAAAGTTTCTTGCCGACTCCGAGCGGTACCATTTCGGAATTGTTCTCGGGACTTTTTTGGGATCGCTTCAGTGTAGTTTCGGGATTACTTCAGGAATTTTTCGGAATTCGTTCGGCACTGTTTTCGGGGACTTTTTGTGGATCGCTTATGAATATTTTCAGGATCATTTTAATACCATTTCACGACATCTTCGAAATACTTTCGGGACTTCTTTGGGACTTTGGGACTGTTCACGAAACTTTCTTCAGTACCATTTTAGGATCATTTCGGGCTTGTTTTTTTTGTTGCACATTTTCGGAACCTTTTGTTGGCATCCGTTCGTTTACTCTTTCGGGATTGTTTTCGAGACTTTTTTGGGTTCGCACTGTTTTTGATGACTTTTTGTGGACCGCTTTGGAATATTTTCAGAATCATTTCGAGACAATTTCGAGATTTTTCGGAATAATTCTTTCGGTACCATTTCGGGACTTCTTCGGGACTACTTTGGGATTGTTTTTGAAACTATTTTCGGTACCATTTCAGCTTCATTCCGAGATTTTTGGCACTTTTTCGGACCTTTTTTGGCATCCGTTCGGAACTATTTCGATATCATTTTCAAGACTTCTTTCGGATCGCTTCGGGTCAGTTTTAGAATCATTTCGGAACCATTTCGGGATTACTTCAGAAATTTTCCGGAATTTTTTCGGGACTGTGATTGGGAATTTTTGGATCGTTTGGGAATAGTTTTAGGATCATTTCGTGACATTTTCGAAAAAATTTTTGGACTTCTTTGGGACTACTTCAGGATTGCTAACGAACCTTTTTTAATACCATTTCAGAATCGTTCCGACATTGTTTTTGGGACTTCGGGTAAGTTTTAGAACCATTTCGAGAATACCTCGGAATCTTTCGAAATTGTTGGGCACAGAATCATTTACGCGACCACTCAGGGAATGTTTTCGGGGTTTTTTCGGGATCATTTTAGGGACCATATAGGAAATATTCTTGAAAACATTTCGAAACCATTTCGGGATGCTTATAAAAATGCTACCGAAAAAATCGATCCCCACCTTTTTTTTTCAGACTACAAAAAAAGAGATTTTCTAGACCGCTCAATGAAGGTAAGCGAAATTCTTTAAAAATTCATTTGGAGAAACAAGTGGTCTAATAATAAATAAGCCAACAATCTTAGACGAGTGTGCCCATACCCAAAATTCATTGTTAACATTCACAAGAGATATAATTGTCTTGAAGTTGAAGTGTGAGTATTCTCAACAAGCCAAGGAGAACCAATTTTATTCATGACATTTATGTGAGACAATTTTTTTCTGCTTAGAGTTGATTTAATTGCATACATCAGTATTTATATAGGCCTATATGTAAATTAATTACTACACCTCGCGCCCTCAATCTAAACCACCCGCCGACACAATACCAACTTGTTCGGGCTTAAATTAATGAGTTATAATAAAAAAGGCGCAAAATGTAAGGAGCCAAACAAAGCAGAAAAGTCCTATAGAAATTATGTTCAAGTGGCAACAACACCAGCAACAGCAACAGCAAAAACATAAGCTCAAAAACAAAGAACAATAAAAACAATGTCCATAAATGAAGTTAATGACAACACGAGCTCATTGATGTTCTACTGTCACAGACCACCCCCCTCGACGACCCCAAAGCAACAAACAAAATAATTTACAAGCCAGCTGGCTGTTGGTAGTGTGACTGAGTAGGCTTCTTATGGGTATAAATGCAATTGTACTGTAAATCTGTTAACTCCTACCCCAGAGTGCGCCTACAAGCTTTTGTTAGAGTAGCGATAATGTCGACTCGGTGACGCTTTTTACTTTGTTAGTTATCCATATGCTTTTGGCTTTGAGTTTGACTGTAATTGTTTGCTACTGCAGCGGATATAAATTTCGCTTTCGACTTGCCTCCCATATGTGTGTGCGGGTTATTCACTTGGCGCTTACTCATGCGCTATTTGGCTGGCGCGACACAATTGTTGCCAACGCCATCATGAAGGCATAAATTAACTCAACACTTTTGTTTTTGATTTCGATTGTAAGCAAAAGTGTAAAATACCAAAATTAAGTGGGTAAGCGGGTGAGATATTTAAGGAATATGTCGCGCTAAACTTTTTGGTGCTAGGAGGTTGCTTCACATGGTTGCCACCTGTCTTCTTTTTTTTTTTTTAATATTGAGCAAATATTCCAAAATGGGTATGAAATGAAAGGTATTTTCGCCGATATACCAACTTAAATATTTTCAAATAGGGTTGCCACCTTACCGCACTATATTTGTATATTTGTATATACGGTGCTATCTTAAGAACCGCTTGGCCGATTTCGATCATATTTCCCATGGAGATAGTATGCTTGATTCTAAAACTTTTCACTTGGGTGTTGCCAGTTGGGTTGGTTAAGAGGGTTGCCACCTATCTCATTTTTTTTTAATATTGAGCAAGGTGTGTCAATATGGGTATCAAATGAAGGTATTTTCGGCGACATACCAAATTAAATATTTTTAAGTAGGGTTGCCACTTTAGCGCAGTATATTTTTATATCCGGTACTATCTCGAGAACCGCTTGACCGATTTTGATAAAGCTCGGCATAGAGATAATATGTCTAATACTAAGACTTTCCACGTCGGTGCTGCCACTTAGGGCGATTTGCAGAGTTGCCACCTATCTTAATTTTGTTTAAATATTTAGCAAGGTATATCAATATGGGTATCAAATGAAAGGTTTTTCCGTAACAATAGAATATCTTGCAGCCCTGCTGCAAGGAGGGAGGATGATAGTTTCGGAATGGGACAAAACATACTAAACAGGGTTACATTGAAAGTGACAGTCCTTGGCCGAGGTAAAACCCCGGGTGGTTCCACTGCGCAGAGATCCATGGCGATGTCCTGGGTTTTCTGCTCTGAGAAGTGACTGTATATAGGGACATACCAACTAAAATATTTTCAAGTAGGGTTGGCACCTAGGGAGATCATTTTGGGATCATTTTTGGGTCTTTTTGGTTGTGAACTTGGGATCGTTTTTGGGTCACTTTTTTTTTTTTTTTTTTTTGTTTCATTTTGGTAACATTTTCGGGTCAGTTTTGGATCATTTTCGAGTCAGTTTTGGATAATTTTTGGGGCATTTTCGGATCATTTTAGGGTCATTTTAGAATCATTTTGAAATCATTTTGGGACCATTTTGGGGTCAAATTGGAGTCATTTTGGGATCATTATGGAGTAATTTTGGGGTCAAATTGGATTTATTTTGGGATCATTTTGCTTTCATTTTGGTAACATTTTGGGATCAGTTTGGGATCATTTTGTTGTAGTTTTGGGGGCATATTGGCATCATTTTGGGGTCAGTTTGGTATTAATTTTGGGTCCATTTAGGATCACTTTGGTATAATTTTGTTTTTATTTCGTAAGAGCTCAGTCACCCAAGTACTAAAGATTATTAATCGTAAGGATTAAAATATAAATTTATTATTTTCCTTAAAAATGAATTAAGTGATTAATTACTACTGATTTATATTTTTAATGCTTATCCTCCAATTTATTAAAATGAGACTAAAAAATAAAAAAATTTAAAAATAAAAAGTCATTAGTTTTGATTTGTTTATATTTTTTCAATGATTAACATTAATTTTTCAAAATCCCAACCAATTACTTTTTTACAACATCCTGGGACTAAAAGTCCTGCAGCCAGTCCCTTAACTAGACCATTCCAAACAGCGCTGCAGAGACTATTAACGCAAATTGCATGGTTATGCGCGTGGTGGAATTGTGAATAGGCCCGCTTTTATGACTAAACAATTATAGCATTTTATATCACTCATACGCCGTGTAGTACACCAGCGCCATTCATAGAACCACACTCATTTACTCGGTCGCTTGCATTCGCACAATTTTAACCCAATATAAGCGCACTAATGAGTGTGTGTGGATGTGTGTGTGTGTGTGTGCTTGTACGTGTACGTTAACTGGCTGTACTGAACAAAGAGACCACCACACAATGGGGTTAAGAGCAATGCAATATTGGCACCACTCGTAAAAGAAAACGGCTGCTTATTAGACGAATTAATAATAGATGATGGGTGTGTGAAGGCTAGCAATGAGCGCTCTGGTATGTAGTAGGTACACACATACATATGCTTAATGCTCAACAACACTTAACGCTGATATGGTGACACATTTCGAATGTTTTGCCTTTGCTCTCAAGTATGCAAGGGTCTGTCAGCCGCCTTCCTGGTATGCGTTTGTAGTAGCTCTAATAAGAGCCAATGACACTTAACTGATTTATGAATAGAAATGCATGTTGGAAGCATATAGACTCACACCTCTTACACACGTTCATATAAGCATATAAGTTCACTTATACATAAATATGTTTTACTAACGGCGCATACATTTTTCACTTTGTGGCACAAACATTAGATGCGGTTTAATGTGGCATTGGTGTTTGCTATAGTCACTCTTAGTGGGCGGTGAAGCGTAGCTGAAATCATCATTAATTCAAAGAATGTCGTCGTTAATAAAGCGGAAATCTGCCAAGTGTATAAATGTATGTATGTATGTAGGTGTGTGTGTGTGTATCAGTGTGCCTGTGGTTTTGTGTCAGTTCAAACATAAAAGTATAAGGGCGTGATTAATTAGTAACAAACCTACAGTCATAAGTAAATAAAGGTGAGCTCTAAACACAGTTTGTGTTTACGAGAAATTTCCGACTGATTGCGCTTTTCCTATTTGCTGGACTATTGGTCATTATAAAGAAGTTGGACATAATATTAATTGGAAAATTTAGCAAAGCTTTAGATTAGACAAAGAATTGAAGTGACTGCGGTGGTGGTGAGTGATTGACATTCATGTTAGGTTTAATGATAACACAGCACAAGGTACAAGTTTTTTGCGCTATGCGGTGAGTTAATAAAAGTGGTCTTGCTAAGAAGAAGGGGTTTTGCATGTTGGAAGAAAAAAATATTGAGATGCAAGTGTGATTTTCAACTCATGCGATGATGTGATATATCGTATGATGTGTATAGGAGGTGATGATGTTATGTGGTGATGTGATATGGTGGATGATGTTGAAGTAGAACATCCAATATGAGACAACATGTTCCTTTTTGAACAAAGCAACAACATTTATAGACATCATATGCAAATCTATTTATCATTTTGATTTGATTATTTTAAAGTATCATTCTTGACTTAACAAATTCTAAATGTTTTTGTTTTTTCATTTGTTTAGTGAGATGCGAGTGTGATTTTCAACTCATGCGATGATATGATATATCCTATGATGTTTTTATGACGTGGTGATGTGATGTGGTGATATGATGTGTTATGAAGTGAAAAAATCTAATATGAGGCCTATTCCTTTTTTAACAAAGCAACAGCATTTATAGATATCAGATGCAAATCTACTTAACCTAATACCTTCGAACATGACACTGTAAGCATTGATTTGATCATCTTAAAGGACCATTCTTGACTCAAAAAATCATAAGATGTGTTTTTTTTTCATTTGTCTAGTGAGAGGCAAGTGTGCTTTTCATTTCATGCGATGACGTGATATATCGTATGATGTGTATATGACGTGGTGATGTGATGTGGTGATGTGATATGATGTATGATGTTGTTGAAGTAGAATATCCAATATGAGAAATTGAACAAAGCAACAATAATTATAGATATCAGATGCAAATCTACTTAACCTAATACCTTCGAGCTTGACACTGAAAAGCATTGATTTGATTATTTTAAAGGATCATTCTTGACTTGAAAAATTTTAAATGTGTTTTTTTTCTTAATTGTTTTAGTGAGATGCAACTGTAATTTTCAACTCATGCGATCATGTGATATATCGTATGATGTGTATGTGACGTGGTGATGTGATGTGGTGATGTGATGTGGTGATGTGATGTGGTGATGTGATGTGGTGTATGATGTTCTTGAAGTGAAAAATCGAATATGAGGTCTGTTCCTTTTTGAACAAATCAACAGCATTTATAGACATCAGATGCATATCTACCTAACCTAATACCTTCGAGCTTGACACTGAAAAGCATTGATTGGATTATTTTAAAGGATCATTCTTGACTTAACAAATTCTAAATGTGTTTTTTTCATTTGTTTAGTGAGACGCAAGTGTGATGTGTATGTGACGTGGTGATGTGATATGATGTGGTGATGTGATGTGGTGTATGATGTTCTTGAAGTGAAAAATCCTACAGTAGGCCTGTTCCTTTTTGAAAAAATCAACAGCATTTATAGACATCATATGCATATCTACTTATCCTAATACTTTTGAGCTTGACACTGAAAAGCATTGATTGGATTATTTTAAAGGATCATTCTTGACTAAAAAAATTGTAAAGTGTTTTTTCTTTCATTTTTTTAGAGATGCAAATGTGATTTTCAACACATATGTTGATGTGACGTGATGATGTGATGTGATGATGTGATGTGATGATGTGATGTGGTGATGTGATATGGTGTACGATGTTCTTGAAGTGAAAAATCCAACAGGAGGCCTGTTCCTTTTTTTAAAAAACAAAACAACGTTTAAAGACATCAGATGCAAATCCGCTTAACCTAATAGTACCATCGAGCTTGACACTGAAAAGCATTGATTTGATTATTCTAAAGGATCATGCTTGACTTTTAACAAATAAAAAGCTCTATTAAACACATAAAGAGAAATAGAAAACGAGTACCTTCTAAAATAAAGAAAAACTCAACTTTTCCAACAAAAGTTGCTTAATTTGTGTCGAGTTTTCTTAAGCTAATCGCGTGAAGGAAACCGAAAAAAAAGCAAAGTCGTTGTAAACAAATTGCGACCCTTCAATTGAGACCATTGTTTAATAACTAAGCAACAAATTACTAGCAAAAAAAAAAAGAAAAACAATAACACGAAAACAAAACAATACAAAAGGCCACCAGCAAATTATAAAGTCTGTTGTTGCATGCAACAATCAAACATTTGAAGTAAAAGGTCGATTGCCCTTTTTTGCAGTTGGTTTGCTGTGCTTTTTTCTTTATACGACCAACTCGTATCAGATTGCTTTCTTAGACACAGCTGGGACCATCTGAGACTAGTTTTTTAGCAGGTTGAAGAAATTGGACGGAATGAATGAAAAAAATCGAATTGAATTAAATTTAACTATTTGCCACAATGCTTCAAAGCAAAGAAGCTGTAACGAATCCTTTTGTAAGTTTCTCTCTCACTCTCTCTAACACACAAACTCAATTGTGAAAACATTTGTGAAATTTTCATCAATTTACATGCAAAAATCCTTTGAATATGAAATTTGACAGTTGGTAAAAAATGTATGAATTATATGGCTACCCAACAACACCCGTCACGGTCCACAAACACGCAAGACCGCAACCCAGACCCATAAAAAGGAAAAGGTTATGACCCACCCAAATCGACCATTCGCAGGCTGCGCAAAAATATCTTGAAGATGCCCAGCACTAAGAAATTGCTTGTCAGATTTGCTATGCACTCAAGCCAATGAATACTTTAAGAGATGAAGTGAAAACAGTGAAGAGGTCTGATATTATTTGGCTATTGTGAATTTTGTGTAGCGTGCATTGTGAATATTTGTCAAGTGGCCGAGCGTTGAAACGTTTCAAATTGAATGAAGTGGTTCGTCTGTGCTCAACAAGAAGTATACATCTTCATTCAGTCAGACAATCAGCAGAAGCGGCGGCCAATAAGTTGTTGCCTTAGCTGAGAGTTTGAATGAAAATTGTAAATAGTAAGCGAAACTGAGCTTGTGTCGGCAGCGGGTGGGTATTTCTTAAAATATTATTTCGCTTTGTTTTTCTTTTATACTCGATTTGAATGCCGTCTGACAGCAACTAATTTCCATATGATTTATGCGCGTTGGTGTTCGTAGTTTGAGCAAGTTTTTGCAGCTGAGTCGGGTGATTTTGGTTTTGGTTGTGAGCGGAAGGAATAGTTTGTTTAAGCAATTGTATGCCCTTATGACATTTTTATGTGATTTAACGGTACATAAATTGTGTTTATTGAATTTTCGGGCCCCATCATCAGTTAACTTTAATTTACTGTGTGATTGTGTAAATAAATGATTGGGGGTATTTTGATTACAGCTTTTCCTTTACTTTCTTATTCTTCTCTTTCTTGACATTTTAGGAAACCAGTTTCTATACTTATTTTTTAAGTTACTATATTTTATATGAATTTAGACCTTTTTTTAATTTTACTTTATTTCTTTTAATTTAATTTGACTTTAAATTTTTTTAAAATTTTTTTTTTTATTTTTTTATTTTTTTATTTTTTTTTTTATTTTTAGTTTATTTGTTTATTTTTTATTTTTTTTTAATATTTATTATTATTATTTTTTTTTTCTTTTAGTTTATTTCATTTTGTTAAATTGTTTATTAAATTTTTTTTATTTGGTTTTTTTATTTACTTTTTGTATCTCACATATTTTTTTATTTTTTTTTATTTTTTATTTTATTTTTTAAATTCTTTTTTCTTTGATTTTATTTTATTTTATTTTTTATATAATACTTATTTATTTTTTTTTTAGTTTTATTTTAAGTTTTTTTATTTTTTTACTTTTTTATTTTATTTTTTTTATTTTTTTTTACTTTTTTATTTTCTTTTAGTTTTTTTTACAATTATTTTTTTATTTTTTTTTTATCTTTTTATTTTTTTTTTTCTTTTTATTTTTTTCTTTGTATTTTTTTCTTTTAATTTTTTTATTTATTTATTTTTTTTCATTTTAGTTTAGTTTAGTGTTTTTATTTTATTTTTTTTCATTTTATTTTTTTTTTCTTTAATTTTATTTTGTATATCTTATTTATTTAAGTATTTTTATCTTATTTTTTTTTTGATTTTTTTTTACTTTTTTATTTCATTTAATTTTTTATTTTTTATTATTTTTTTTTAATTAATTTTTTTTTTTGTTTTTTTTTTTTTTACTTTAATTTATTTAGTTTAATTTGTTTTCTTTATCCAATTTTTTTTTTAATAGATA
This sequence comes from Campiglossa producta, assembly GCA_964058755.1. NCBI lineage: Eukaryota > Metazoa > Arthropoda > Insecta > Diptera > Tephritidae > Campiglossa > Campiglossa producta. The sequence goes on along the minus strand of CAXKVI010000001.1, from coordinate 7,852,340 downwards.
TATTTTTTTATTTTTTTATCTTTTTCTTTAAATTTTTTTGTATTTTTTTTATTTATTTTTTTTTTTCTTTTCAGTTTTTATTTTATTTTTTTTTTCTTTTCAGTTTTTTATTTTATTTTTTTATTTTTTTTTTTATTTTTTTTTTTTTTTTTTATTTTATCTATCTAAACCTTAAAACTTTCGTACGCTATCTGCCACAAAAAATACTGACAAGAAACTTCTTCAAGCTGTATCTTTTGATTTTAATGTTTTTTGTATCAACTCTCCCACAACCAAAAAAATTGCCAAGAAAACATCAAACACATTTGCGCTTTTGTCGCTTTCGTTTGCTTTTTCGATTTGAAAGAAAATTTATCGAGCGTGCAAGTGAAAAGTAGAAAAATAAATAAGAAGCAGAAACAACAACACCATCTAAAACCCAGAGCAACAACAAAAACTATAAATTTAAACTCAGCGACGCACGTGCGTGCCATAAAGTATCCTTTTCGATGATGCGCATCGTTCATCGTTCGCCTTTTTGTGACTGTCAAAATTATTGTCCCTTTTTAAAATGTATTTTTTTTTTCTCTGTTGTTGTTCAAAGTTTGCCAATCTCAATCGTGGCCACTTTCGGTTTGTTTGTCTTTTGCTGCTGCACTCGTTAGACGGATATATTTAGCATGGCCCTCGCAATTGTTCCGATCGACTTGACTTCAATGCTTTGAATTCCTTTTTTACTTTCAACCTTACCCCTCAGTTTGGGATGGCTTGTGTCTTTTCTTTTGTGTAGCTTTCTTTGTTGTTGGCAATGTTGCATGCTAACAAAAAACCACTAATTGCCGCTCTTGGTTGTGCTCCAACAGAGTGATGTTGTGATATGAGATGGTTTGTGGTGTGGTTGTGCGCTTTTGTTGCTAGTTTATCCCGGCAGAGATTTTGATAAGTAGTGACGGAAATTTCTACCTCACAGCTAGCGATTTGTCCTACAGGGTTATAGCAGTCTCACACGATTGTTGTGTGCGCTCAGTTAACTTGTAAGATCATTAATTTAAATTTATGGTTTTGTTGGCATTGGCGACACTCAAATGACACTCACATTTATTGTCCTTTGTAGGTTGTATACTTAACCTCACTTATGTAAGTGGATAAATACAGTGTAGTAAGCTAGAATGCGGATATTTGGGAAGGCCTGTCTGCGGGTATGTGGCGAAGTATTTTTTAAAAGTAGTTACTGCGGCAATAAAATTGTAACTACATAATAATAATTTACGTAAACTGCAGTTAGGCAGACTATGGTGTCAACGAATGGCAAAGTTATTTACATTATTTAAGCAGACCCGAAAGATGGCTGGTTTTGTACTATGTCCTTGATAGGGAACCCATTTTACCTTTTTTACTTATTTTTTTTTTTTTTTAATTTTTTTTTTTGTTTTATTTTTTTTTTATTTTTTTTATTATTTTTTAATTTTTTTTATTATTTTATAATTTTTTCATTTTATTTTTTTTTTTTTTTCATTTTTTTATTTTTTTTTTTAATTTTTTATTTTTTTCTTTTCATTTTCTTTTTTTAATTTTTTATTTTTTCATTTTTTTTTCATTTTTTTTTTTTTTCATTTCAAAGGGAACCCATTTTACCTTTTTTTATTTATTTATTTTTTTTTTATTTTTTTTTTTTGTTTTATTTTTTTTTTTTTATTAATTTTTTTTTTTTTTTTTTTTCATTTTTTTTATTATTTTATTATTTTTTCATTTTATTTTTTTTTCATTTTTTTTTATTTTTTTTTTTTTTCTTTTTATTTTTTTTTTTATTTTTTCATTTTTTATTTTTATTTTTTCATTTTTTTTATTTTTTTATTTTTTTTTTAAATTTTTTTTTTTCATTTTTTTTATATTTTTTTTTTATTTTTTTTATATTTTTGTTTTAATTTTTTTTTATATTTTTTATTTTTTTTTATATTTTTATTTTTTTTTTTTTTTTTTATTTTTTCATTTCAAAGGGAACCCTTTTTTTATTTATTTTTTTTTTTGTTTTATTTTTTTTTCTTTTTGTTTTATTTTTTTTTTTTTTGTTTAATTTTTATTTTTTCATTTTTTTTTTTTATTTTTTATTTCATTTTTTTTTTATTTTTTTTTCTTTTTATTCTTTTTTTTTAGTATTTCATTTTTTTTTTTATTTTTTTATTTTTTTTTATATATTTTTTTTATTTTTTTTTTATTTTTTTTTTATATTTTTTTTTATATTTTTTTTTTAATTTTTTTTATATATTTTTTTTTTATTTTTTTTTACTTTATTTTATCTTTTTTCATTTCATTGCTTTTTATTATATTTCATGGTATTTAATTTTAATTTAATTTATTTTATTTCAATTCATTTTTTTTTTTTCATTCTTCGCTTATTTTTCCCTAATTGCTACTATCAATCTCTCCATAAAACATATTTATCCTCCCACATCATATCCAATTACAAGAAAATTACCAAACTTTAATTAGCTGACGCTCCTGCCTAATTAGACGTAATTCACACTTCACAAAAATAATTGCAATTATACATAAATACCTGAGCAATTATTGTGACCAATAGCAAAGTGAATATCCAATAAATATTTTCTCTAATTGAGCAAAACATTGTATGTATGTAGATATATGAGTACAAACCTGCAAAAAAGAAAAAGAAGAGAGAAGAAATATAATTAGCAAGTTAATAATTGAATTTGCAACATATGTGGCATGTAGATATGGAGAGATGTACATATGTAGAGGTGTCAAAACCCAGGTAGACACATTGGCTACTAAAAGTCAGTGAACTGTAACCTCAATAATAATTTAGAAACAAATGTTAATAGGTTTTGCACTTATGCTATTCGGCTATTCATAGGGCTCATTCCACCGTGACGGGTGCCAATAGAATATTCATGTGAACTTATATTAAGAAAAAAATTTGGTGATAGCGGGAATAAAATATTTCGCTGGGGTAGAATGTAATCTAAACTTCAAGTTTGACATCTAGTAGTACTTTACTGAAAACTTCAATTAATTCTATGCAGCGGTTTTCGAGTGATGAGCGAACAAACATATAGATAAACCGACAAAAATTCTTAAAGATGGCGCAGGGCACTAATTCAAAGATATAAAAATCTTTGCGGGAACTCAGAAGAGTGTTGCGGACGTAGGTTAAAAGTAAAGTTAGAGAGGGAGTTACCCTCTCGAGAGATAAGAAGAGAGAGAGAGAGAGATTCATACAGGCTAAAAGAAAAAAGACAGAAGCTAGAAAAACTAAGAGCGTAAAAAAGCGGACTAAGACGTATTGAAAGAGAGTTGCTTAAAGCAGGGCTCAACAAAAATGTGAGTGAAGCTGTGTTAGTGAGAGGGTGGTGATCGCACCAATGACATGATGTCATAAGACATAAGAAGTAACTTAGTTTTGGAAAGAGGATAAGTAAAGGTTGAATAAGTGACGAAGTATTTAAGCCTTGGTAGCCACGTCGTTCTAGACAGGTTCAAGTTAAGGTGCGAGGGACTTATTCTTAAACCAAACTCTTTTCAAAAAGCTCCTTCTTCAACTGAGTACGTACATCAGCTATCAAAGTCCTGACTCTACAAATCTCTTATCGTATGTCTCAAAACCAATGGCTCCATTAAAAAAACATGAGATGCTCCTTTTGTATTCTAGAGGAAATTTTCACGGAATATTAGGTTAGAATCAAGTGGCTGCCGCAGAGGCACACTAAGGCCATTTATAAAAGGCCCATTGTGATACCACCAACACTAGGAAAGTCAGTCCCGGGACTCGGCCACATGATAAATCCCTGAGTTAATGGCATTCTTCATATAGTAGAATTCCGGGACAGAAACTCCTAAACCGAATCCGTTACTCCTCTTCGAACCACCTGCTTGAAAGATTGCTGAGACTACAGCCTGGAAGACGCTGCAATGATCAGGTAGTCTCAAGGTCCAGATCCCTTAAATAAACCCCTCCTCCGTCGGTGTAAATGACAATGGCGTCATTAGTAGCGGAACCCCGATCCGTCCTCTCCCAGTCTTCAATATTTATAAGCACTCCCTTTGGAATTCCGAAGGTAATGGTGAGTCCTATGCTCGTCTTTTCTGGTTCGCAATTGTGGAATGCCTCGTACACACTTTAACTTAAATGCAGTCAAACGCAGTTTAGACGCTTCGTGCGAAAAGCTCATTTCAAACGCAAATGTAAGTTCACGCTGCGGCACACCTTCCTCTACCGGCGATTGCGCGCAATGCCACACATTTCGCACACAAATTGCGAATTGCAACTGATTGCGGTCGCGCTTAAATCACCACGAAATGCATTACGTGCGAACGTAATTGACAAAAACGAGAAGAATATAAAAAAACAATAACAACAAACGAGCAGATGGTTTCTTCGTTCGACAAACACTGTCACCAAAGCCGCAAAGCACAGCACTGTTCGATGCGACTCTATGCCAAAAATGCATCTCTGTGTGCGAGCTCAAACCCACAAGCAGTAGCGCGTTTAACTCCAAAGAATGCAATAAATAACCATTTATGTTTTATTTGTTATGACCAAAATTTAGGTTAAAAGTTTTTATGGCTTCACGCATGCGAAACGCTTGTAGTACCGCCAACGAACAAGCCGGCAGACAAAGAGTTAAGTGCAAATAAATAAAAAATGAAATGAAAGGAGGTTACCAATGAAGCATGAGCGTAGCAATTGCGACAGACGTACAGAGGAGCATGCGGAAGCTTTGAGACTGCAAGAAATCTCAGCGCGGATGATCGCAAGCTAACGCGCAGTCTACGCCAGCTCACTTTGACTTACCTACCTACCTACCAGCCAACGCCAATCAAGAATTGAAGCCGTCATGCAAGCTTTGTTGCTTTTAACAGTTAAACAAACAACAAAGCGTCAAGTCGTCAAAGCTCATCCAATCAGCTAAGCGCAGCAAGATATACGTTCACAGCAGCTGAAAGCGCGGTTGTCTTAGGCTAATGACTCTACACATATAATGCATCCGCCACCGATCAGCAGTCACCGCCACAGCGGTGGTGGCAATGCATGCTTTTGTTTGTTCGCAACTTCGCAGTTCGTTGGTTTGCTGTCGTTCGTTCAGTTCGCACGCTGCAGTTGATGTGTGGTTTATGGCTGCAACGTTTGGTACCTTTCGATTTTGTGGCAAAATGCGGCGCTGTGCAACTCTTCATGATCCATTAGCTAACCATTGTGTAAATATGTACGAGATTTATTTATGCCTTTGGCTATGAGTCTTATTTATTTTCTTCATTCGCAGTTCGTCAATCAGCGCGTGGAATAGCTGTCAGCATAAATATTTGCTAATTGCATTACAGCAACAAAGAATTTTTGCGAAAAGTAGGTGAAATACGTATTTGTTTTATGGGAAACTATTAAGAGACCATAACCAAGTTCATTGATATGACTAGAGCGTATTTTAGCAGTCACAGCAGTCTAAGCAATAGAGAAGTGGTAACTTATTGGTGCACGGCGTGAAAGCTAGGGCAAGATCTTGTGAACCCATCAAAGAAGGATTAAGAAGAAGACAGTCAGTGAGACTACGGCACTCGTTTTTCTTAGAGTGGGGCGGAACTTTCTTAGGAGGCGACGCTAGTTTCCATCACAGCGGCTGTGGAAGCTCGGACATCAGTTTAAAGGGGTCCCTGTCATATACCCTTTCAGAAATATTTAGCTTTGAAAATGAATTTTGTATTGGACGTGTTACGCCCCCTCCCATAAGTCAAATTTTTTTCCGAGACTATGGTTCTGATTTTGCCTATCTCCATACCAGGTCCGTGCCGTGAGGCCTTTTAGATATAGTCAGACTTTTCCGTGAGAATGATACTGATATTGTACAAACTACCGACATTTCCAGGTCCCCACTTTGGCCTCCATAGAGGTACTCAACTTCAGAAATGAAGTTGCACCCTTTTACGATGTAAGGCTTCTTTTTTGGTGCTCAGCTGTCATCGAAGTTTTATACATTATCACGGTCAATAAGGATGTAGAGAATCGGATATCGGGTTTGGAGGACTCTTACAAAGCACGCTCACTTCTCTCTTGATGAGTTGCGTTCGGGAAAAATCTATTTTAGGAACCCTAGAAGAACCAACTGAGATCTGCATTGCACAAAATTGAGAGAACTACAGTCAGGGTCACCTTCAGTGATTTCAGACCTGTCTGGAAATGAGGTATTCGATCTGGTGGACAAATTCACTCGAGATGTCAACAGCTGTTTTCAAGACTTCTGTCCCTTGAAAATCGTTAGAACTACTCGGTGACCCCTGAGTTTCCAGTAGACAATTTTTCAAAGAGCCAAGAGGAGGCTACCCCCGGACGGTTATTTTTAAAAAGAAGGGTTGGGTATCTATTGGACTGAAGTTAGTAGAGGCAAGTTGTACTTATGGAGTACCTATGCGAAAAAGTTATAGGTTGCAATGAATGAGGAATAATCTCCCAAGGAATCCTATTCCCTGATATATGTGAGGGATGTTAATGGGTTTTGAGTAGTGAGAAGCGAGAAATTCCTAAAGCTTCTATTAAGATCATTTTCCTGGGCTCCAGCTGACACCGGAGCTGCCAGTTGTATCCTCTCTCTGCTGTAAGGTCAAGTTGGCTGAGCCTATATTAAAAGCTCTAAAAGATTTTCGACAGTTTGCCCAAACTGGGATACGTCTCGAAATCTGAAATATGGTTTATGTTGTCTTTATTCTAGGGTTTCACCCGAACGACAACTTCATAAATATTTTGATTCAGATGTATTTCATATTTCATGATTATTTTAACGATTCGCTCTACGGGCCTCAAAACGTACCGAAAATTAAAATAAAACCAACCTTTAATCAAATGCGTATTTTATTTATAACACAAATTAGTTTGTACATATATCAGCGAAGACTTGCGTGAGAATAAAACCAGTTTTTTAATTAAACAACAACGCATAAAATACCTTTCAAAATTTATGTTAA
>CAXKVI010000001.1:7827889-7835389 GCA_964058755.1 Campiglossa producta | reverse complement strand
CGTTTGTAACTTGTTGTTGTATGTTTATCTATCTGTTTGTCTCATTTGTAGTTAATACTGAACGGCAGCCACCACCTGCTGCTGATCCATGTTTGCGCTGCGCTCACCTCTCTCTCCCCTAACTTAACTCTCTCTCCTCAGCTTAACAAGAGACTACAGTTTGTGGTTGTGGCTCCGGCTCCTATTTCAATGCGTTTAGTTCATGTTCGAATCGGTTTGTTTGTTTTTGTCTCCATATCTTTTGTCATATGTTTGCTGATTCAGCTCCCAGTTCAACAATGCTTACAGTGGTGTCCGAAGAAAATGGTACAGCAAGCTCGAGGGAGGTGTAAAATAAAGTTAAAAAAAAAAACAAAAAAAATGAAATAAAAAAATAAAATAAAATAAAATAAAATAAAATAAAATAAAATAAAATAAAATAAAATAAAATAAAATAAAATAAAATAAAATAAAATAAAATAAAATAAAATAAAATAAAATAAAATAAAATAAAATAAAATAAAATAAAATAAAATAAAATAAAATAAAATAAAATAAAATAAAGTAAAATAAAATAAAATAAAATAAAATAAAATAAAAATAAAATAAAATAAAATAAAATAAAATAAAATAAAATAAAATAAAATAAAATAAAATAAAATAAAATAAAATAAAATAAAATAAAATAAAATAAAATAAAATAAAATAAAATAAAATAAAATAAAATAAAATAAAATAAAATAAAATAAAATAAAATAAAATAAAATAAAATAAAATAAAATAAAATAAAATAAAATAAAATAAAATAAAATAAAATAAAATAAAATAAAATAAAATAAAATAAAATAAAATAAAATAAAATAAAATAAAATAAAATAAAATAAAATAAAATAAAATAAAATAAAATAAAATAAAATAAAATAAAAAAAATAAAAAAAAATAAAAAAAAATAAAATAAAATAAAATAAAATAAAATGAAATAAAATGAAATAAAATAAAATAAAATAAAATAAAATAAAATAAAATAAAATAAAATAAAATAAAATAAAATAAAATAAAATAAAATAAAACAAAATAAAATAAAATAAAATAAAATAATAAAGTAAAAATAAAATAAAATAAAATAAAATAAATAAATAATTTAATAAAATTTTAATTTCATTAAGTTTCCTGCTTAAATTTGAAATACGAACTGTTGTTTTTTTTTTATTGTAAAACTCAAGTGTCCCATTCATCCTGTGTCCCACTGTTATTTTCACTTACAAACTTTAAATAGTCACCGCTATTGTAACTCTTCTGTTCAGTTTTGAGCTTCGTCTTGCTCATTTTTGTGGCTTAAATGAGCAGGTGCTTCTTGAAGCATGTTCACTTTAATTGATGAGGGATTTACATTTTTTTACACGCCACTGACAGACTATCTTGTACTTGTACTACAGCCGACTGTTTCAACGGATTTAATGCGTGTGCGTTTTTGTTGTTTGTTTGGTGTCTTCTTTTTTTTTTATGTAATTCCAAACTACTTAGCCTGCAGTGAGTTGAGCAATGTCTACCAGCAGACCAGCGAACCGCATTGTTGGCACAGGAAGGACGTTGTAATTATAATTGCAAAACGCCTTAGTCGTCCATCGTCTAGTGACAAGTCGTATTGGATTACTTCGCCACAGAGCAACGTTGTCAACTTTAAATACTTAGTCTCTTGCTGTAACTTCAAAATATGAGGCTGAAGTCATTCTTGTTGGCGTGATTAGCTATGCATATGTATGAGTTGTCGGAAAGATGCTATAATCTTATGGATGTTTACATAAAATGTTTTGTGATTGTTATACTGACGCTGTAAGGCTTTGAAGCTTGTAAATGGGATGGTATTTTAGTTTTCTGCTAATCCACTGTTAATTCAATTATGTACTTGTACTTAGTTAGATTATTAGTTTCTAATCTGTAAGCTTGATGTGATTGAAAACAAAGTCTACTGATCTATTGACAGGGCTTTATAGTGATCTCGATCTTCTTGAAGGTAGTTAAATCCCCCAAAATTGTATATATGTAATGGCAAATATCGCCAATCGGACTGTGTGGAAACAAAATCTCTTATAATTTCAGCCCCTTACTGGACAAATAATGAAGAAAAAGTAAAAAAAAAAAAAAAATTCAACCTACATCTCTACACTTTCAATGCAAAAAGCTAAGGTGTGTATTGTGAAAAAAATTACAAAGTTGTATTACTACAACAACAAGATCGTGATTATCATGTACCGCAATGAATTAACACAATCAGTTAATTTAATGCCTAAGGGCTTGTAAAATGTTATGAACAAAAAATAGGCGTGAACTACAATTTAAGCGAGTATTGAGAAGTGTTTAGGGGACTAAAACAAAACGGCATGAAAGACTATAAAATAGCAGAAAAACTACTAAAAGTACATAACATTACAGAACAAAAATTAAATAAGCAAAAATATATAAACTAATAATAGTAAAATGCTGCGAACGAATTGCTAAAGTTAAGAGATATTAAATACCGTACAGCAAGAAGTAAAAATAAGAACAAAATGAAGTAAAACAAAATAACAAAAAGTAATAAAATAAAATAAAAGTAATTTATATATTTTTCAATCAATAACATAAACAACAATTAGCGCTCATTCAAGCAGCAAAACAAACGAAAAACCTAACACTCGTCAATAACGACCGCCCGCATTAATGTCGTATTTGTGTTGACTGGCGTTGTTTCTGTTCATTAAACACAAATTACTTTTGACACTCATTGTCAGCGCAGCGCTGTTAAAAATTATTGCAAATCTTAAATTACATTGGCAATAAAGAGAAAGCGCGAAAGCAAAATCTCGTTTCAGAAGCGGGACAGGGATGAAGTTTGAATTAAAATTACATACCAAAATATAAATGTAAATGTAATAAATAATTATCATAAAAAATAAACAAAATGAAAATATGAATAAATTAAGCAAAAACGTATTACGGTATCTCGTGTTGACTTTAGTTTTATTTAATTTTAGTTTATGATGTTTTATTTTATTTTTACTTCTTTTTAATTTTTTATTATTATTTTTTTTTTTTTTTTCATTTACATTTTTTACTATTTTCTTGTTTGGTTTTATATTATTTTATTTATATTTTTATTTTTTAATATTATTTTTTTATTTTATTTTTTTTTTCTTTTATGTTATTTTATTTTTTTTTTCTATTTTTTTTATATATTTTTTTTTTTTTTAATTTTATTTTATTTTATTTTTTTTTATTTTAGTTTATTTTATTTTATTTTATTTTATTTTATTTTATTTTATTTTATTTTATTTTATTTTATTTTATTTTATTTTATTTTATTTTATTTTATTTTATTTTATTTTATTTTATTTTATTTTATTTTATTTTATTTTATTTTATTTTATTTTATTTTATTTTATTTTATTTTATTTTATTTTATTTTATTTTATTTTATTTTATTTTATTTTATTTTATTTTATTTTATTTTATTTTATTTTATTTTATTTTATTTTATTTTATTTTATTTTATTTTATTTTATTTTATTTTATTTTATTTTATTTTATTTTATTTTATTTTATTTTATTTTATTTTATTTTATTTTATTTTATTTTATTTTATTTTATTTTATTTTATTTTATTTTATTTTATTTTATTTTATTTTATTTTATTTTATTTTATTTTATTTTATTTTATTTTATTTTATTTTATTTTATTTTATTTTATTTTATTTTATTTTATTTTATTTTATTTTATTTTATTTTATTTTATTTTATTTTATTTTATTTTATTTTATTTTATTTTATTTTATTTTATTTTATTTTGTTTTGTTTTATTTTATTTTATTTTATTTTATTTTATTTTATTTTATTTTATTTTATTTTATTTTATTTTATTTTATTTTATTTTATTTTATTTTATTTTATTTTATTTTATTTTATTTTATTTTATATTATTTTATTTTATTTTATTTTATTTTATTTTATTTTATTTTATTTTATTTTATTTTATTTTATTTTATTTTATTTTATTTTATTTTATTTTATTTTATTTTATTTTATTTTATTTTATTTTATTTAATTTTATTTTATTTTATTTTATTTTATTTTATTTTATTTTATTTTATTTTATTTTATTTTAATTTATTTTGTTTTATTTTATTTTATTTTATTTTATTTTAGTTTGTTTTATTTTTTTTCTTATTAATTTTTTGTTGGTTTTATTTTGTTATTTATTTTTATTTCTTTTTTTTTTAATTTTATTTTTTTTTATTTCTTTTTAATTTTTTTTTTTATATTAATTTTATTTTTTTATTTTTTGTTTATTTTATTTTTATATTAATTTTATTTTTTTTTGTTTTACTTTTTATTTTTTTTTTTGTTTTACTTTTTCCATTATTTTTGTTTTTTTTTTCTTTTTTATTTTATTATATTTTTAATTTATTTTTATTTTATTCTATTTAATTTTTTTTTTTTTTTTTTTTTTTTTACTTTATCTTAAAGTTTTTTATTTTTGTTTTTATTTATTTTTTTTTTTCATTTCATCACATTTTTTATTTTATATTCGGTGTTAAAATCCCATTTGCCATTTAATAAAGTCACTCTATCCTAAAATAGAATTAAAAGCATCATAAAAAAACTAGCCAACAAATCGGAGACAAATAAATTAGTAAAATACCAGCAAGATAAGCAACTGAAGAGCCATAAACGCTTAAAAGCCTTTTCTCAGCTGATACTTCCATAAAAAGCGGCGTAACTTAATCGCGATAAAAATAGCTCCCTGTGGGCTTATTATTATGTCTGCAAGAGCCCTTCAACGTGTTTGTGGTGCTATTGAAAGAATTGTTGTTGCGAGTATGCTTATGCGATTTGTCTTTATCTGTTTAACTTTTTTCTGTTGCTTCTTTTTTTTACAGAACAGCAGCGGCTCGAATGCCAAAGGACTTCCGGTGGCGCAATGTCGCCGCATAGAAGAGCCAAAAGAAGCAAGTCAAGTGCATGAAAAAGGCGGCGCGGCACAGCTTGAAATTAAAATTGTTACAGTAAACTAAGGAAAGCAAAAAAAAAAAAAACAAACAAAAAACTAAAAAAAAAGTTGAAAGCCTAAAGCCAAAAAGGAATCTCGCACTGCAAAGAAACAGAAAAAAAATAAATGAAAAAGGGGACAACTCAGAATATTTAGCACTATGGGAAGTCTGACTTCGCGCCAGCGTAAATGAAACTCAAGGTGCCTTGCCACATTTCAATCAAAGCATGTTGAGGCAATTTTTTGCACTGTTTTTCTGTATGCCTGACACCGCACTGTGGGCTATTTTTAATAAACTTTTGGTAAAAATTCAATATCTCCCAAACGGTAAAACCCAGATGTCAGAATCTAGAGAAGATTATTTAAAGCAGTATGAAGTCCCAAAACTCACGTTTCAACTCGTTTTATTAATTTTTTTTCGAATTTTTTGAAAGCATTAAAGTTTGACTTTCCAAATAAATAAAAAAATCTAGCAAACGAAAAAAATTTAACTTTCCATAAACCTAAACAAAAAAAATAGAAAAAAAAAATTTTAAATAAAAAAAAAAACTTAAAAAAAAATTTTTTTTTTTAATTTTAATTTTCGATTTTTTCGTTGTTTTTGAATTGTATTTAAATCTAGGAGCTCTCAAAAAAATTTTCACAAGTTTTTCAACATTTGGTTTTGCCACAACTTTCTACAAAACACCCCACTGTGCTTGCCATGTTTATCGGATTTCAGTTGAAAAATTTACAGACTATCATTTGTCCTCGCAACTCAAACAAAACGCTGACTTCTTTCGAAGGGAGGTAAGTACAAAGTCGCTCATTTCAAGCCCTCGAAACAAAAACTGGAAAGTACCTTGGCGCTTGTACTTGATTGCTTGGGCAGTGGCACATTTTGTAATTGTTGCCAATGTTTTTGTTGTGCTTTAACATTGCCTCATAAAGTGATAAAGATGAACGCCAACAAATTGTCAATGAATCAAAATGAAATGATATATAGGTGATGGGCAATTTTTTCCATTGCTGTTACCAACTGGCGAAACCAATTGGCGTGCAGAGAGCGTGGAAAATCAAAGCACAAAAGTAAGTGAGTGGCTCTATATTATGTAAGTATGTAGGTATGTGCGCATGGATACAGATGATGCGACAGGCAGTCATTTCATGGCGACAGCAAAAAGGATGTGCTCATCCGAGTCAATGTTGGAAACAACGCAAATTTGTTGTAAAGCCTGCTGGACAGGTTTTGATTTCATTGCTGATTTGCTGGCGCAACAGAGGCCCTTCGATTTAATTTTTTGTGTCATATTTATGGAAACGGGTGTGTGTAAGTTTGTGGCAGTTATCAGGTGCGTAGTACTGTTTATACCGAGGGGAGGAGGGAATGAAGAAGAAAATAGTTAATAGGGGGATGAAAAAGAGGTTCTCTGTCGTAACACTTCTAGGTTAGTGTTACCAACTTTTCACTTTAAAGTCGCGATTACGATAAGGTATAAAGCGCCTGGCTAGAGTTCCCTTACAAATGGGCTACTCCTCGGCATTCTATCGAAAAACCTAGTACTGTCAGCAGTTTCTACTTTAAAGTCGCGGTAACGATCAGAATGCCTGAAACTTTGAATTTGAGGAATCAATAACAGACAACGCGTTTAGGCTAGAGCTTTCTAATTATGAGCTGCTTTACAGCATTCTATAGGCAGTCGTTGTAGATCCACCAATTCTCCACTTTAAAGTCGCGATTACCACGAGGTAGCGTCACGCTTTGAAATTAAGAAATTTATACCCAAGAAGACATCTCGGTTAGAGGTCGACCACCAATGAGGTACTATAAAGCATTTTGCCGACAGCCCATTTAGTGTCACCAATTTTCCACTTAAAAGTTGCGGTTACGATGAGATAGTTTTAAGCAATTTTGAGATCAAGAAATCAATAAAGCACACCGTGTCTTGGCTAAAGCTCCATCACTAATGAGCTGCTATACAGGATTCGATCGACAGATCTTGTAGTGTCACCACTTTGCCACTTTAAAGTCGCGGTGGCGATGAGGTAGCCTAAAACTTGGGAATTTATAAATCAATAACTCACAATGCGACTTTTCTAGAGTTCCCTCGTACCATTCAATCAACAAGCTTTGCAGTTTTAACTGACTTGCCACCTTAAAGTCGCGAATACGATGAGTTAGCCTAAAAAAATTTGAACGAGTTCAGAACCGCCATTGAGTTGCTTGATTAATGAGGCCCAACACAGCATATAATGGACAGACCTTGTGTTAGCAAATTTTCTACTTTAAAGTCGCGGTTACCATCAAGTAGCCTGTAAGCAGAATAGTTATCCTACTTTCCTCCCTTCTAGGTGCCATGTTTCAAAAGTAAGTTAAAAAAGGTGCTTATCTTTGCGGGGTCAGCGACCCCACTTGCATAAACTCTCAACTATAGCCACCAATGTTGCCTATGTATGTAAGTATGTCTCCCGGTTTGTAACAAGCCACCTTTATAGCGCTTTAATATGTCGACAAG
>CAXKVI010000001.1:7805389-7817889 GCA_964058755.1 Campiglossa producta | reverse complement strand
ATTTTCTTAATTTTATAATGTTTTATTTTATTTTACTTTTTTAATTTAATTTTTTTTATTTTACTTTATATTATTTTATTTTATTATATTTATTTTTTTTTGTTTTATTTTTTTTTAATTTATTGTATATTTTTAATTTTATTTTTTTTACTTATTTTATTTTATTTTATTTTTTTTACTTATTTTATTTTATTTAATTTTTTTTTTTGTTTTATTTAGTTTTTTTGTTGTATTTGTTTTATTAAATTTTTTTTTAATTTTATTTTAATTTATTGTATATTTTTAATATTACTATTTTTTATTTATTTTATTTTATTTTTTTCTTGTTTTATTTAGTTTTTTTTGTTGTATTTGTTTTATTTTACTTTTTTTATTTTATTTTAATTTATTTTGTATTACAACTTAATTTTTTTTATTTTTTTTTTAATTTTCATTTTTTTTTATTTTTTTTTTTTTTTTTTTTTTTTTTTTTTTATTATTTTTTTATTTTTTTTTTTATTTTTTTTTTTGTATTTTAGTATTTTATTCTTTTCCATTTAATTTTTCTTATTGAACTGGATTGAAAGCTCGTCATTAAAAGCCATATTTTATGAGTTAACAAGCAGACTTCGTTTCATATTTTATTTCAAATAAGGAGCCTCAAAAACTCTTAATTATTTCTTTGTACAACACAAATATCTTTGTCAGCAACAATTAACAATAAATTGTTCAAAAGCTACAGACCGCGCTTTGTTTTTATTTTACTAGCAAAAAACCGCACACATTTGGTCATTCATTGTGTGGTCTCTGATGTCACACACTTAATTAGATCATCGCATAAACGCAAGCAATTTTAGTTTTTTGCCAAATTCAGCGCGTTATTCAACCATATTCAGCACATTTTAAGCAACTTGACAGACGAAACAGTTATTGCTTACGTCATATCAATGTCGCTTAAGAAAATTATTGGCTATTAGTTGAATGCCATTGCAGCAATATTTACTGAACATAAAAATATTTATCTACTTTTATAAGTACTAGTACGTTTTGAAACGTGAAAAAAAAAAATAAATGTAGCACAAACAGTTTACGCTTGAGTTGACACATTAGCAATAGAGCTGAGTACTTACGTATACCCAATGAACAAAAACGAATAAGTTCCCAAAAAAAATGTTTAATTCATACTTTTAGTTGACTTTCAGATGACCAAATGATAGTTAAGTTCCATAAAAAAAATTATAAAATTGGTCCAAAATCTTTAAAAACATTCAAAAGTTGTGAATTTTTTTTTAATCCTATCCATTTTTATTTTCGTTGGAAATAAAACTTTTCATGAACTATTTATTCAAAAATCGTGTGGGCTACCTCAAAATGTTCCGTGTCTGCTATCTGCTGATGTTATATAAATGTTTGCTGGGCAACCATATATTTGGGTTATGTCTGTTGAAGTGTGAAGCGCATTCATGTGCTTGAGAGCTTCGCAAATTGATGGACTAGCTTACTGACAGACTGACTCACTCTCTGACTAAGACACACTGATTCTCAGTTTGGTGCGTGAGTGAGCGCAAACGCACTCAAACAATACTAATTTGTACTTGAACATGATCAGAATAATTGGAGCAAATGCACATGAATCTAATTTTGTATTTCTATAGCATAAAAATGCCTCAGATACTTTTATGTGGGTTGTTTTTTTTTTGCTTGTTGTATTGTTTGCTTTACAAATACGCAGCTAGCCTTTGCTGGCTTTGTTTTTATGCATAAGTAATTTTAGTAATTGAATTTAATTTGTTTAGCAAGTTGCTCTAATTTGTTTACATATTAAATTTTTTACGCTATTTAGTTTATGCTTATTTGTTATTTTTGTTTTTTATTGCTGTTGTTGTTTTTATTGTTGTTGTTTTTATTGTTGTTGTTTTTGTTGTTGTTGTTTTTTATTGTTGTTGTTTTTACTGTTGTTGTTTTTATTGTTGTTGTTTTTATTGTTGTTGTTGTTTTTATTATTGCTTGTGTTGATTTAAGTATTCGGTCAATGGCTTTGCTGATATTTGAATGCAGGCGTCGCCTTTATTTGCTTTTTAGTTTGCTTTTATTTGCCTTAGTTTCATTGTAACGTGAATCCGCTCAGTATGGGCTTTGATGTTTATTAAGTCATTATTTATAATTTGTTGCAATTTGGTTTTGACAAATATGTTGATGTGGTTAGACTAAAGGGAATTGTAGTTATTTGTTTGAGTTAAGGTTGTCTGGGTTGTATATATAATCTTTGTTATGTCGATGTTTAGTGCTTTCAACGTATGTTTTCAAACCTTACATAATATGTTCACAGTATTTTAGACAAACTTAATCAAATGCTGATATTATGATAAATGTTAGATAATTATCTAAACAGAGCCTATAGGTAAGGAGATAAAAGAAAAGAACCAACAAAATTCGTGAAAAAGTCCCAAAATAATCCAAAAATCCGAAAACAATCCCGAAATGATTTAAAAACAATGCCGAAATGATCCGAAAACAAACCCATCAAAAGTCCTTAAAACAATCCCGAAATGTTTCGGAAAAGTCCCGAAAACAATTCCAAAATGGTGCCGAAAAATTATGGTAATGGCCCCTGAAAAGGTCCTTCATATAACCGAATAAAACCCAGAGGTCGCGTCAAAAGCTATTTTTGGTTCACATTCATGTCGGTATACCCGCAATAAGATTTTTGAAATTTACTACTCCAACCTTCTGCGAATATGGCACACTAGTTGGTACGCCAAAGAGGTGCACGCCAAATATCAAGCACATGGAGTCATAAATAAGATTGTTTAGAACATATCGGGCCCTGGGCCACTTCCCGGAAGAAAAATAATCCCATAGTTTTACCTAAGCATAACGCTACCTATATACCAAATTTCAAGTAAATCCAACCATTTTTACGATATTTTGGAATAAGCCAGCCCTGGATCCACTTTCCGGAGGAAAATTTATTCTATATTTTAATCTAAGCATATTGCTGCCTAGAAACCCAATTTCAAGCAAATCGAGCTATAAATACGATTGCTTAGAACAGATCGGTCCCTGGTCAACTTGCTGGAAGACGAATCATACCATACTTTAACCCAAGCATAACGCTGCCTACATACCAAATTTCGAGCAAATCCAGTCATTTATACGATACTTTCGAATAGGGCGGTTTAAGGCTCACTGCTCTAAAAAAGATTTTTACAGAAACATTCTCCAGGCTCCTGCTAATCTACCCCGAAAATTAAAAAAAAAATCGGCCGGGTAGTTTTGCAGTCCATAAGCTACATACATATAAATTAGAGCGTATCACCAAAAAAAGAGGACGTGTGGCACTCGGGGACTGCAGCGGTAAAGCTATCACTTTTTATCAACTTATGCAATTATAATATTTATGAAAACTCAATGAGCATATTTATGGCTTTAGAGCAGTACCGCTGTTAGTAGTAACTACTGTTAGTAGTATAGCCTAAATATAGGCAACGCTTACAGATCCAATTTTAATGTAATGTAATGTACAGCTCAAATTTTATGTAATCGGTCTGCTGTTAACATTAGTACAACAACGACATACGCCTAAATGTAGGCAACGCTTATATTTATTTTTGTCAAGTTATGTTGCTAACGCCGAACCTTTTAACATTGAAAAAAGTCCGTTACGAACTTTTTTAAAATTAAATTTTTTTTATTTCACTCCCACTGCCAAGGCCTGCGATAAAATCTATGCAATAGCTTAAAAAGTCGGCCGTACCTCCCCTCATATGAAGTATTTTTGAAAAACATTTAAAAAAAATAATTTTCTGGCAACCCTAGATGTTGCCCAATTACATTTTTCTTCATATCTTTGGCATTTGTTGTCGGATTTTAAAGTGTGACACATCAATTTTTTCTGGAAAATTTTCACATTCATGCCTCTGGCAAGCGAGCGATAATATGAATTCGGTAAACAGCAAGAAGAACGTGCTTAATGCATTCGCGAATCTTTCCATGTAACATATGCACACCTTCATAAAGATGAACTACAAGAAGAACGTTCTTAAATAGATTCGAGAATGCATGTGAAAAGGGTTCGCTTATGCATTCGTGAACGTGAACGGTTTGGATTTTTTTAAGCCTTCTTGTTCGCGTCTGAGAATGCAAAAGAACGTAGGTAGTTGAATATTCCTAAATGAACAACTCCGAACTCTGATTAATACAAATAAGTAAACTTAATTATCGCCGTCTGAGCTAATGACATCGCTCCCTAAACATATGGACATCACAAAAGTAGTAGCAAAAAACTTGAAAATTAAAACAAAGGAATCATTAGCATGAAAGTGAATGAAGAAAGTGGAATGCTGTGAGACAAATTTCAAATAAATGAGCAGAAAAATGGTCGTTGACATGCGTGGTCTGGCAGTCATTGTCTTTACAGCAGTGTCAATGAGACGACAAGAGAATAAAAATAAATCACATGCACATGCCATGTTTATATGTAATGCAGCAATGGAGACTGAAGTATGTAAACAAGAAAGTTGTATACTTTCATTTTAATTTTATATGTATGAATGAACAATCGCTTCATTTCAGCACAGCAGCAATGTTTATTTTCATACCTCCATGTAGATATGGAGAGTTCTCGGATGTCACAAGCGCCACTGTCACCGAGAAGGACAAACAAATAAACCAAATGAGAACCAACAAAACAAATAAAGTAACAGATCGAGCGGCAGTTATTATGATGATAATGATGTTTACGATGGAACGAGAAAAGATGACATTACACAGAGCAAGTTTATTTTGACATTGAGCACCAAATAAACATGTGAACTGTGCTTTGCGACGGTGATAATAATAAAAACGGCGGCAATTGTAGGCAACGACAAAACAAAAAAAAACAAACAAAACAGTAAGCAAAAATTAAAAGTAAACGAACAAAAAAAAAAAAACAACAACGACAGCCAGCATAGCAATTACAAACGACAACAATTAAGTAAGTAACCGAATCAGGGTGTGGGTGATGACAAAGTACAGACAGAAAGACAATTAAAAGTTCATTGTAACGAAAAATTTTGAAATTTCTAGAGAGCAGGAGATGATGAAGAGATCATTAAATGAGTTGAGGTGTGAGTTCAAGGGGGAGGTAGTCAGCATTAGAGTACAGTTAGTTAAATATTTAAGAGCGTGATTGCGTTGGGTAGAAGTCACCTCCATTTGTTATGTAGATAAATATATGCCGTATACTGTAATTGAGTTGATTAAGGTCTGGTTGTAGTGCACGGAAAACAAGTTTCTAGTGGACGTCTTTTTGAAGTGGAAATCAGTGAAGTGCTTGTTGTTTGGGTGGAGATTTCAAAATATTAAAAAAAAAATGTCTTTGTTTCTTTATTAAACTTTATTTTCTCTTATTAAATTTTTATTTTAATTAAATTTTTTCTATTTTTATAATTTTTTTATTTTATTTAATTTTATTTTTTATTCTACTTTTTATTTTATTTTATTTTATTTTTTATTCTACTTTTTATTTTATTTTATTTAATTTTTTTTTTTATTTTTTATTTAATTTTTTTTTTTTAATTAAATTTTTTTTAATTAAATTTTTTTTTTTTTAATTTATTAAATTTTTTTGTTTTCTTTTTTTTTATACCTTTCATGAACATGAAACGGTATTATAACTTTGGTCCAATATTTGTAAGTATGAGAACAAGAAGAGATAGACCCATCAATAAGTATACCGAAATAATCAGGATGATGAGATGAATTGATTTAGCCATATCCGTCTGTCCGTCTGTCTGTCTGTTTGTTTGAATGCAAACTAGTCCCTCAGTTTTTGAGATATTTGTCTGAAATTTGGTGTGCGGCCACCATTTTCTAATATAGAAATCATTTGTCGGAACCAGCAAGATCGGACCGATATTACATATAGCTCCCATACAATCGATTGTCTCGATAAACGGATTTTAAGCTATAACTTCTGTAATTAAAGAGCTAGTGACGTGAAATTATGTAAGTATTGCTATTTTTATATGTGAAATATCGATGTTGAAAATCATTGAGATGGTAGAAATATTTCACATAGCCCCCATACAATCGATTGTTCCGATAAACGGATTTTGGTAGATAACTCCTGTAACTATATAGGTGGGAACGTGAAATTTCGTAACTATTGCTATTTTAGAATGTGGAATGTCGATATTAAAAATCAATGAGATTGGACCAATATAACACATCGCCCCGCCCCCATATAATCGATAGTTCCGATAATTTCGGTATGAGCTAATGTTAAATTCACACAGGCTGTACTGGGGATCGAACAGTGAAAATCGTGACGCTTATATATGAAAGGTACCTAGCATTCGGCACAGCCCATGACAGCCTTTCTTACTTGTTTTTTTTTTATTGTTTTTTTAAATTTTTTTTTTTTAATTTTTTTTTTTTTTTTTTTTTTTTATTTACTTTACTTTATTTGACTAATATCTCGTTTCTCTACGATTCACGAAAACCCTGGGTTTCCAAAGTGCAATGCCATTTTCATGAATGTGTGTTTCAATCTCTAAAAATTGTGCCAGAAAAACGAATGTGCTACACATTCATGTTTCTGGCGGAACGAAAATGTTTAAAAAATAAATTTCTAAATTTTTAAAAATTTTCTTTGAGCCAGAAACAAGAATGTATTACACTGAACCACAGACACCATGGCGTATACGTAACACTTTTGCTACACATTCGTGTTTCTAGCTCAACGAGAATTTTAAAAAATATAGAAATTCAATTTTTAAACATTTACGATATCCCAAAATTTTAATTTTGGCACATTCAATCTTCTGGCAAAAGCGACGATATGCAATGCACCTTAAAAAACGTTTAAAGCTATGTCAAGCGGAAAAAAGTTTTAGCCAGTTTACACACAAAACTAAAAAACTTTACCGAACTCATCAAGCAAAACGCAAAATTTGTTAATTCAATGTGGACGCAGTGCAGTTTTTAATTGCAACATCACAACAATTGTAAAGTAAAAATTGTGGACAAACAATTATAAAACACGATGAGAAAAAAATAAACAAATAGATATATTTACAAGTGCATATGTGTCCAGCAGTTCCAGAGTTACGCGCTTCACAATCAAAGCGACTGCAAAAAATATTAAAAAAAAAAGAAACAAAAACAAAAGGTGCATGCAGCATGATGAAATGTTGCACACTTTTTTATGCGTTTTTTGCATATTTTTTTCAATTGTTATTTTTTTACTTGCATGTTGTGTTCAAGCGTTACAGAGAAAAATATGTTGAAAGCAGTTGTTTTTAGCGTAACAAAAATGGATGGCCGAGTCTACGTGCAGCCACGTCAGCAATGCCACAGCAATTTCCGTCTGCTAGTCTGCAACAATAATGCACAGCACTTCCGGGAGGATAAAAGCTTGATGCATTGCCTGCTGCTGGACAACTACATTGCCACAGACTCCCAGGCTGTAGGGTACAAAATACTGTGACTCGGAGGATTCGCACCAAGCACAACTTGGTAAGGGTGTGTGTGTATTGTTTTTTTTTCGCAGAGACGTTAGAGTGACCAGCCGAACAAAATAATTTATATTTTATTGCTGACAAATTTTTTTTTTATTTTTTTTTTAATTTTTTTAATTTTATTTCATTTTATTTAATTTTTTTTATTTTTTTTATTTTTTTTTTATTTATTTATTTTCATTTAATTTTTTTAATTCATTTTTTATATTATTCATACTCTTTTTTTATATTATTTTTTTTATTCTTTTATTTTATTTTTTTTTTCATTTTTTAATTTTATTTATTCTACTTATTTTATTTTTTTTGGTTACTTGGTAAGTGTGTGTGTGTATTGTTTTTTTCGCAGAGACGTTAGAGTGACCAGCCGAACAAAATAATTTATATTTTATTGCTGACAAATTTTTTTTTTATTTTTTTTTTTATTTTTTTAATTTTATTTCATTTTATTTAATTTTTTTTATTTTTTTTTTATTTTTTTTTTTATTTATTTATTTTCATTTAATTTTTTTAATTCATTTTTTATATTATTCATACTCTTTTTTATATTATTTTTTTTATTCTTTTATTTTATTTTTTTTTTTCATTTTTTAATTTTATTTATTCTATTTATTTTATTTTTTTTGGTTTATTTTTCTTATTTTTTTTTTATTTCATTTTATTTTAATTTTTTGGTTTTATTTTATGTTGTTTTTTTTTTTTTTTTTTTAATTTTTTTTTTGTTTTTTTTTTTATTTTATTATTTTTTATTTTTATTTTAATAAATTTGTTTTATTTTATTTTTTTGTACAATTTTTTTTTATTTTTTTTTTTTTCAACTTTGTTTTATTTTATTTTATTTTTTATTCTTTTATTTTATTTATTTATTTTTTTTTTATTTTCATTTTATTTATTTATTTTTTTTCATTGTATATTTTTTTTCATTTTATTTATTTTTTTTTTTTTTTCATTTTATTTTTTTTTTTCATTTTTTAATTTTATTCATTCTATTAATTTTTTTTTTTTTTTTTGTTTTATTTTTTTTTTTATTTTATTTTTTTTTTTATTTTATTTTTTTTTTATTTTATTTTTTTTTTTTTACTTTTTTATTTGATTTTTTTTTATACAAAACTATTTAAAAATATTCCAAAATTATGGCCTTTTTCAAGTTTTCCATTCTATCGCCAACCACATGGCGCCACTGTTCATTTTTCGGGTCACTCTAATACATACGTACACAAAAACAAAAGTGCATTGTTGTATATTTTTTTAACTATACGTTTCTCATATTTTTCAGGCATATGCTGGGATTATGCTTGAGCTAAAAGCGCCTTAATACTCGCAATTAAACGCGAGTGAGGTAGAAATTAAAAAAAAAAAAAATTAAAAAATATTTAATTGAGCATGCATTTGTTACTAAAATAAAAGTTAAGATTTTGCACACAAACATTTTGACTTTGATTACAATTATTATAAAATATTCAACCACTTTCAGCTATTACCAAAAATTACAAAATTTTCTGTTATGAAAACATCTTTCTAAATCGCTTTCTTCTCCTTCTCAAACGCTGCATAAATTTAACAATGAAATTTGATCTCCACTTAATTTTATATACCAACTCAAATCAACAAATCATATTTCCTAGAACATACATACATCCTTATAGCCTCATAGCCTCGAGATACCTACTGCTGTGAATACAAAAGAAGCTGGCAGCCACCAGGGCGTATGATGAATATTTGATTTTATGCGCACTTTTGCCTTTTAATTACAGCTCAACGCATTTAGCGCTCAACTTTGTTAATGTATTTGTAGCAATAGATAAGAGACTCTTAGCAAAGCACACACACGTACGCAAAATACTAATACATTCACACAGCACTTTGGTAAATACACCGACGAGAGGCAGCTTCAATTACATATTCGCAACAAATTAGTTCTCATTAAAAATGTATGAAACATTTGATGAGAGAGAATGAAATGAATGAAAAGGGACGCTGAGTGTAAAAGCAAAATAGAGAAAAAAAGGAAATGCAAATGAAGACTGAAAGCAGAAGCAGCGAATAAGAGTGGTCAGTGTAACAACTGATTTACTTGTATAGCTTTTCAATTTATCTTTATATTTTTTTTATTTATTTTTTATTTTTTTATTTTATTTTATTTTTTATTTTATTTTATTTTATTTTATTTTATTTTATTTTATTTTATTTTATTTTATTTTATTTTATTTTATTTTATTTTATTTTATTTTATTTTATTTTATTTTATTTTATTTTATTTTATTTTATTTAATTTAATTTAATTTAATTTAATTTAATTTAATTTAATTTAATTTAATTTAATTTAATTTTATTTTATTTTATTTTATTTTATTTTATTTTATTTTATTTTATTTTATTTTATTTTATTTTATTTTATTTTATTTTATTTTATTTTATTTTATTTTATTTTATTTTATTTTATTTTATTTTATTTTATTTTATTTTATTTTATTTTATTTTATTTTATTTTATTTTATTTTATTTTATTTTATTTTATTTTATTTTATTTTATTTTATTTTATTTTATTTTATTTTATTTTATTTTATTTTATTTTATTTTATTTTATTTTATTTTATTTTATTTTATTTTATTTTATTTTATTTTATTTTATTTTATTTTATTTTATTTTATTTTATTTTATTTTATTTTATTTTATTTTATTTTATTTTATTTTATTTTATTTTATTTTATTTTATTTTATTTTATTTTATTTTATTTTATTTTATTTTATTTTATTTTATTTTATTTTATTTTATTTTATTTTATTTTATTTTATTTTATTTTATTTTATTTTATTTTATTTTATTTTATTTTATTTTATTTTATTTTATTTTATTTTATTTTATTTTATTTTATTTTATTTTATTTTATTTTATTTTATTTTATTTTATTTTATTTTATTTTATTTTATTTTATTTAATTTAATTTAATTTAATTTAATTTAATTTAATTTAATTTAATTTAATTTAATTTAATTTAATTTAATTTTATTTAATTTTATTTTATTTTATTTTATTTTATTTTATTTTATTTTATTTTATTTTATTTTATTTTATTTTATTTTATTTTATTTTATTTTATTTTATTTTATTTTATTTTATTTTATTTTATTTTATTTTATTTTATTTTATTTTATTTTACTTTATTTTATTTTATTTTGTTTTATTTTATTTTAATTTAATTTTATTTTATTTAATTTCACTTTATTTTAAAAAGGTTGCGTATACGCCATGTCACTCTTAAGATAGGCAATCAAAAAAAATTTGTATTACAGCAAAGTAAAATAGCAACAAAAAACCGAATTGGATTCAAAACAAACTAAACAAGCTGAACCACAGCTACGCACTATCACATCGATCCCTTCAATTTCCACCACCAATTAATTTTCCAAAAAATGTATTGCATTTCTTTTGCCCAACAAGCCAAAGGGAATTCAATTAAAACTCTACACCCAAGCGAATTAGTTGTGGCAAATAGCAATAATGATAATATCGACACTTGCGTGCACTAATGCCATCAAGTCAATATCCGTTGCAAGCCCGGCCACATCAAACCAACCGCTCGGCTATCAGCAAAGTAATCAATTAATGCTGTAATTACGCAATTTGGATGCCTAAATGTGCCTGCGGTCTTACGTGTTATTTGTTTTTGCGGAGCTGAGCTGTGTGGTAGGCATGCAAAGTGAGGTAGCAACTACAACAACACTTAATAAAAGTAATGCAAAACGTGTTTTCGTTTGTGAGGTTTGAAATGCAAAGCTACCGTTACTGACCTTCTCACTCTCCACCCACTTGTGGTGCCGAGAGGAAGTTAAATAATTTAAATTCAAATCCAAAATCATGTTAATTGCGTAAAAGTGACAAACTGTAATAGTAATAGGCAAGCAGGCACTCAGATTAATAGATGTATAAGTTCTACTAGTGTTGACTTTGACACGAAATAAAATGTGTACATGTATGTGTTCTTCAGGGTTGAGTGTGTGTTGTAAGTAACGAATGCGTACCACAACGTAGCAAAAATAATTGCATGTCAAATCAACTTAGCACAACTCAAGTCAAAATCAAGTGAAGTGTGTGCGTAGATAAATGTGCGTGTGTTTAAGTGTGAAAAGGGAAAGCTTGTGCTATAAGAGAGCCAGTTGTCGCCAGCAGATTGTCAAAGCGTTTCATAACCAGACTTTTTGGTAGCAGAATACAGTCGCTTACAATCAAGGTGGAATGATTTGTATTTTTCTGGCTTTAACGAATTAATTTTTTTAATTTTATTTTGTTTTATTTATTTTGTTTTGTTTTAATTTATTTTAATTTAATTTAATTTCGTTTAATCTCATTTTATTTTTTATTTTTTTTTTTATTTTTTTTTATTATTTTATTTTGTTATATTTTTTATTTTATTTTGTTACATTTTTTATTTGTTTTTTTTTTTTTGATTTTTTATTTTTTTTTATTTTTTTTTATTTTTTTTATTTTTTTTTTTATTTATTTATTTTATATTTTATTTTATTTTATTTTATTTTATTTTATTTTATTTTATTTTATTTTATTTTATTTTTATTTATTTTATTTTATTTTATTTTATTTTATTTTATTTTATTTTATTTTATTTTATTTTATTTTATTTTATTTTATTTTATTTTACTTTATTTTATTTTATTTTATTTTATTTTATTTTATTTTATTTTATTTTATTTTATTTTATTTTATTTTATTTTATTTTATTTTATTTTATTTTATTTTATTTTATTTTATTTTATTTTATTTTTATTTTATTTTATTTTATTTTATTTTATTTTATTTTATTTTATTTTATTTTATTTTATTTATTTATTTTATTTTTTAAATTCAATTATATTACTTTCATTTTATTTTTTTACCGTTTCTTATTTGTATTTTTTTTTTTTTGTTTAATTTTTTTTTATTTTATATTATTTAATTAATTTTTTTTTTTGTTTATTTTTTTTTATTTTATATTATTTATTTAATTTTTTTTTCAATTTA
>CAXKVI010000001.1:7697889-7800389 GCA_964058755.1 Campiglossa producta | reverse complement strand
AAATATATGAATCATGGTGAAAGTGAAAGTCCATAAACATTTTTTTTCCCCAATGTTACGCATTCAACATCCACCATTCACTACAACAACACAGACATCATGCAAATAAATATATCAAGTTTATATTTGCAAAATACTATTGTCTTGCAGCTACATTACATGATAATTTATATCACTCTTACTCTTCATCTACCACTCACTCACTCTACAGTCTACACTCTACTCAGCCAAGTAAGTAAACAGACAATGCAAATAAAAGGAGAAAATGAGACTTAGCAAACATTAAATGCGTTCAATAGAATGTTATGCTCTCTATCTAATGTTGTATTATGCAAATTTAGATGTAGATACTAACTAACGGTTGTTTAGTGGCATGAATAGCGGCTATGTGTAAGCTCTAACAAAATGTAACTTGGGTGCATGCTTACTTTGAACTCAGAGGATATACCATTTTGCTCCATTGCTAGTAAAATAAATATTGCAGTTGTTTGTAGATATGTTTATCTATATGAAAATTGTAAAATAAAATTGACAACAAAATAAATTTTTGCGCACACACATGAAACAGTCCATAAAATGTGACAACAATGCCAAGCGAAAAATACCGCACAATGGAATGTTACGCTTTATTTGGCAAGTGACAGCGCGCGCTTGTGTGTGGGAGTGTGTGCTGGATAGAGAGAGAGTGCAAGCTAAAGGAGCGTCTGTAGCATGGCATGGCATGTGTGTGTTGAACTGTTTTGTTTTTGTGGGCAAATCGTTTTATGTCTGTTTGCGCTATAAACCACACTGTGCTCTATGGTGAATGAACTGCAATTGTGTAAAAAAAAGTTTGTTGGCGGTTAAACGCATTATTTGCGAATTCTCAATTTCATTTGTTTGCTTGTTGTCGTTGGTCTATTCAATTTTTGTCGATGTCTTCATGTGTTTTCAATAATAAAAAACAAAAATGGCTAGTAATAATTTGTTTTTATAATAGCGCTTTTTACTTCGAAAATTGCACAGAAAAGGTTATTTTTGTGTCTGCGTTATTAAATTTATTATCGTTATTGATTTATGTTGGAGATTTAATAATGCTATTATATTTTTGTCTTTGATTTGTATTTGAAGTACATGTCTAGAAGTTGTATAGAAGTGGAGAGAATGAATGAAGAAGACGTTCTTTTTTTAATTTTGTGACTTGGCAGCACTAGCAATGTATTTTTCTTGAGAAGCGTTTTATTGCACTCCTTTAAATTTTTGGTTTATTGAAGTTCTTTCATAATGTTACTGTGAATTTCAAATTAATTTCAAAAATTGTGCAAATTTGTGCCACTTGGCAGCACTGGCACTATTTTTTCGAAGAGTTTTACTGCTCTCCTATTACATATTTATGGCTATGAATTTTTCTAATTGTAGCTGATAGTTTTAAGAGAAGTTCGCTCAGCATATAATGTGCAATATTTGCGACTTGGCAGCACTGGCAATATATTTTTTTTCTTTTCGAAGAGTTTTACTGCACTCCTATTATTTATGGCTCTCTTTATATACTTTCTAAAAGTGATTGTGAATTCTAAGTGGAGTAAGTTCAGCAATTATCATCCGAATGTGTTCGACTTGGCAGCACTGGCAGTATATTTTTCCTTGGCAAAAAACTTTTTTGAGAGTTCCAAGTGAAGTTCGTTCGGCATTTGTGTGTGTGACTTGGCAGCACTAGCTATATATTTTCCCTACTAAGCGTTTTATTGCATTGCTTTCAACTTAATTGCGATTTTTAAATGAACTTCGCTCAGCATTTAATATGCGTTCAACATTTCATATAACTGCGACATAGCAGCACTGGCAATTTATTTTTCTTTCCAAAGCATATTTTTGCACTACTTTTAATTCTTATTTTATTCAAGTTCTTTCAGAAATTAAAACAAACAAATAACTTGGCAGCACTGGCTGTTTCCATTGTAAGGTAACAAAGTAGTCTCGCTTATACCATCATAGTGATTGTCACCTGGGGGGTGGAGGAACTAATATATATCTCACTCTCCCTCTCTATATCTCACCCTCCTTCTTTATCTCTCTTTATTTGTCGCTCTCTCTTTCGCTATCACTCTTTTGTTCTCTCTCTCTCTCTCTTTCTATCTTTCTATATATTTCTCTCTCTCTCTCTTTCTATCTTTCTATCTATTTCTCTCTCTCTCTCTTTCTCTCTATCTATATATCTATCTATCTCTCTCTCTATCTTTCTATCTACCTATCTATCTCTCTCTCTCCTTCTCACCCTTTCCTGCAACTGCTGGGGTTTCTAGGCTGACTAGAGCTTCACTCGTTGCAATTAACGTAAATTGAATTTTTATACAGATTTTCGTCCTATTTCACGGGTCAAATTTTCATTCCACAAAAAAACTTTTTCAAACCATATAAATAATTTGTAAATAAAATCCACACAGATTTGCGGCCAACATCAATGAATGTGACAAAACGCTTTGCGCATATGAAACCAGTCAAACACCATTGAAGCTTAGCAAACGACAATGTGTTGAAAAAAAATCTTTTATAAAACAAATGACACTGCAGTACAACAACAACAGCAAATATTGAGTAGAAAATGCAAATCAAATACGGACGCTACGCATTTGCATGCATAAATTGGCATTAAGTACACAAACGCAATCGCACACACACATCTACATACATATATTTATTTATTTATATCCAAGCAAGCGAAACATATAAATGAACGCATGAAATGCATTCATTGCGTTTCGCATTCATCCCGCCAGTGGCAGCGTAACGAGCAGCGTTGCATCTGACCGCACCATCAGCGTCACGGGCATCACACTTGACAACAGCACAAAAACAATAACAACAAATATTTTTTATGTAGCAAAAACAAACAGCAGCAATCAGTACAATGCGACATCAGTGACAGCATTTAGTTGATTTCACTGTATTAACAATTGGCGCGAGATGGGGCGCTCCGAACGGAGAATGCCCAGTGCAGTAAGGTGCGGCACATTGAGTAGTGGCGTCGATTGACAGCGCCTATCATAGGTTGATGTCACAGCTGCTGAGCATTGTCAGTGTTGATGGGTTTGATGCTGCTGCTGCTCCCGTCTTCACTGTTGTTCTCTGTCGTCGAATGCAGTAATTGAAACTGAGCGGCTTTGAGGGGGTAAATGGCCTCCATACATGGTCTACGTCGACATCGAAGGAGCGATAGCGAAAGCTTCAACAGAGAAATGGGATTCTTTGAAAGAAACAGGTTGGGTTGACTTGGGCTCTTTCGAAGGAAGTGGGACTTCTATGCAACTTCTTTTATAGTAAAAAGTTTAACGGACTTCGTGGAAGGATTGGAAAGATATGCAAATCACTCAGTACATCGACATTTCCCTTTTCACGGACGGATTCAAAG
Source organism: Campiglossa producta (assembly GCA_964058755.1). Taxonomy (NCBI): domain Eukaryota; kingdom Metazoa; phylum Arthropoda; class Insecta; order Diptera; family Tephritidae; genus Campiglossa; species Campiglossa producta. Next base: position 7,797,001 of record CAXKVI010000001.1, on the reverse strand, counting down.
TGACTGGAAGAGTAGGAGAGGGGAATCTCTTCAAAACTTCCGGCAATGTCCTTTTCTATGAATCCTATTGACTCAGCGCGAGTATTTCTTATTTTCGGACATCTTTTTTTTCTAACCGCTACTCATCGTTACTTGAACATGGCTTGCGGGGCTTCGTCGCATATAGGAAAACGAGATGACCTATGAAATGGCTCGCAGCTTTAACATTTTGAGGGTGGTGCTAAAACCTTCTACTGGAGCCTGTCAGCTCACAGTGGGTGATTCCAAAATTGTTAAGCCCAATGGCATGAACATAGTGGACTATCTCGGGAACCGCTTGACCGATTTGGTTACAATTTTGAATATATATAGTATGATTGATTCTAAGACTATCCATTTTGGGGGTTGCCACCTGGGTCGGTTTACAGGGTTGCCACCTATCTCAATTTGTTTTAATTTTGTAGAAAAATATGCCAATATGGGTATCAAATGAAAGGTATTTTCAGCGACATGCCAACAAAAATAATTTCAAATAGGGTTGCCACCTAGGGTTGCCACCTGACCGCAGAATATTTGTATATCAAATAGGGTTGCCGCCCAGGGTTACCATTTTACCGTATTGTATTTGTATTGTACATTTTTGGGATCATATTTTGATCATTTTAGGATCATTTCGAGATCATTTAGTCACTTTGGGATCATTTTGGTGATATTTTGAAATCATTTTGGGCTCAATTTTGGATTAATTTGGTACAATTTTGGGGTCATTTTCGGATCATTTTGGAGTCATTTTGGGATCATTTTACGATCATTTTGGGATAATTTTTGGGTAATTTTGGGAACATTTTGGGATTATTTTGGGACCACTTTTTGATCATTTCGGGTTCATTTTCGGATCATTTTGGGTAGATTTAAGGGTGTTTTGGGATCATTTTAGGATAATTTTGGGATTATTTTAGGGTCATTTTGGGTAAGTAAAGTTAGCGGAAAAGTTAGCACCGAGCAAGCTCCCAGGCAACTACGACCCTGCTGTTTTCCATTCAGACAACCTCATTCTTCAGCAGGCCTGATGAGCATACGTTTGGTTGGTGTTGAAATTCATTAATTGCAATTTTTTTTAATTAATCGTACTGCAGTGGCGATAGTCAGTCGACAACTGGCAACCGACAACAACAAGTAATCATTGCAAATGCCATCACATTGACGCTATCATACTTTATAATAGTTTAAACTCGTATTGATGCAACGCACATATTTATGAACTTCAGCTATCTTCAGTTTTTGCATTCAAACATTTTCATATATCAAATAAGTAGCATTTTCTTCATATCTTTCACATTTTCATATTGACTTTATACTCGATTGTTCGCCGCCATCAACTATGATAGTAGCATCTCGTTCATTGTGCTGCACAATCGCTTTGTCGTCCGTCATCTGTCATCTGCATCAGTAAATCCAATTTCGTTTTTTTCTTTCTTTCTGCTTTTCACTTCATACTCGACATTCATCATCTATTTGCATTTATTTCCGTAAATTAATCACGATATTTTTCTCATGCAAATCTTTCACATTTATCAAGACTTTTCGACAAGCTATTCATCATTCATTCACATTCATTGGATCATCAGATTGGTTGGTAGCCGTATGCTTGGCTGCCAATTAGCTGCAGCTTCACTTCATTCAACCAGCAGCTACTTGCTCTATCGATTTTGGATGCAGTTGCAATGGGGTAAGAACGAAAAAAAAAAAGAATTTTTTTTAAATTTGAATCGCCCTAATGTATATGCTAGTAGCGTATTGATATTATGGGATGATTGAAGAGAAAGTTATGGTCTTGCTACGAAGTAAATTTTTTTTGATTATCTTGCTGAAAATTCGACTGTTTAATTCTTAAAAAAAAAGTAGTACCTTTTAAAGTTCTCCTCTGCTGAGACCCTAGAAATTGATTTTCCAAAATGGATGTAAAATGAAAGGTGTTCATGGGGGCCTAAACGTAGTTGAAGTTATATTTCGCTATCTCAATCCGTTACATAAATTTTATCCTAACTTTTCTTACTTGTATAACTAAATGTTACTCATACGCCATGCATGACCTAGAAAAAGTGCACTTTGCTAGAAAGCAAATTGTAACGCAATCTACTAAAACACTTTTTAAATTCCCATCATCCTTTTCTAGTGAAAACTTTTTTTTACAATATCTTTTTAAAGGATCCTGTTGTCCTTATAAAAATTTAAAGGTGGAGATTTGTTACACAGTCCTTTAAATATGGACTAAATATTAAAAACAGGTAATTTTTGACCTTAATCCGTTTCGGAGATATCAACCAAAACATGCATACATTTTATCTGAACTTTTCTTAAGCCCTAATATACTTTCTTGCGAACTTTGTATAAGTTGCTATATAAAACTTTAACCAATATATATGGTATACATATCAAATTTCGAACCAAAACTTTTTTCTATATATTTTTGGTACTCTTCATGCCATTCGGCTCATGACCGATAGAAATGAGCAGCGAATAACAAGGCAAAATATGGAAAGAGTCATTTCGCTACTGACTTTCCTTTGACCTGTGCGCTTTTCAATCTACTTGATGAGATTGTACGTACTAAAATTTTTGGCAGTAAATGTCATAGTATTCTCCACAATAACATTCAGCAATATTGTCGAAATGGTGCTCATATTAAAATATATACCCATATGAAAATATTCATACTTATTTGTATAGCGCTATATAGAATCCAGATAACCACCCTGCGGAGAAATCAATAACTAGTAAACGTCAAATTCTAGTTGGGAACTATTTCGATCATAGCTAGATATTTAACATTTCAAAATCTGGAGACACCATTTTAAGAGTTGGTTCTCTGTATGATAAAAATATATTTTCGTGAAATTAAATATCAAAAAACCTCAATTCTTCGCTATTTCGTATGCAAAAAATATTCACGACGCGCAAATAGTAGTTCCAATCGCATTGGCAACGCACCAGTTCAGACTCACGGATTATACCTACAGCGGCTGTGTGCCTGGCGACGACCTGCACTGACATTAGTTGCCTTCGAAAATATTTTGGCTCAACGCCAAATTGACTGGCGAACCAAGCGTCATGACATTATTTTCATTGCGCGCTGCCAGCAAATATTTTCGTATTTTCACACAAAATATTTTCACATAAGAAATATAAAAGAGTTCGCAATGAAAGTGCACATTGTTTGCTAAATGGGGGAGCAATGACAAAATGAATGAAAAGTGAATGAAAATTTTTATTTTTATACAACGAAATTCAATAAACTACATAGTCGCTTTTCATTGAGTAAAATTTTTGTCAATATTGAGATGCAGATGATTTTTAAAAGCTTATACAAATTATATTTCACTCTAAATTTAGGCTACATATTGTCCTACACGAAAAGTAATTTGTTTATTAAATTCAAAATTAGCCTAGCCAACCCACATGTCAACCCTTTATGATATGTTGTACCCTTTTGGTATGCTCTTAAAAGCTCAAAATCTCTCTATCGGCAATCAACATAAATATCTACAAACATAAATCACTGTTGACCGTTTGCTCTTATAGTTGATATCAGTTAATAATGCTTATTTACGGCTCTGTATGTCTGTAATTGGCAATCACGTTTTCGATTATAACACCTTTCAACAATACTTAAAGTTTATGTGAAGCAAGCAAGTAGGTAGGCTGGAGAAAAGGCCAGCACGCATACATATTTGATTTATTTATGTAGATATACATATATCTCCAAGCTTGGTACTCATGTTCAGTTGGCAATTAAAGTTCAGTACAAATTTTTGTTTATTTTTGTTTCGTTTTTTTAATTAATTTTTAATACATGCTTAATATTTTTTGTAATTTTAATTTTTTTTGTAATACTATTTTTTTATTTAGTTTTGTTTTATTTTATTTTAATTTTTTTTTTTTCAAATTTTTTTCTTTCATTTTTATTTAATTTTTTATTTAATTTTATTTTTTTATTTTATTTATTTTTCTTTTTTTACTTTTTTTATTTTATTTTTTATTTTTTTTATTTTTTTTTTCTATTTATCTTTTTTTACTATTTATTTTTTATTTATTTTTTTTTTTTTTTATATTTATTTTTTATTTTTTTACTTTTTTTTCTCTCATTTGACTTTATTTGTATTTTATTTAATTTTTTTTCATTTAATTTTTTTGTTAAATTTTTTTTTTTTCATTTTATTTTTTTTATTTTTTTCTTTAACTTTTTTTTATAATTTTTTTCTATTTATTTCTTTTTTTTTTATTTTTTTTCTATTTATTTTTTATTTTTATACTTTTTTTTTTTATTTTTTTTCTATTTATTTTTTATTTTTTTACTTTTTTTTCTTTCATTTGACTTTATTTGTATTTTATTTAATTTTTTTTCATTTAATTTTTTTGTTAAATTTTTTTTTTTTCATTTTATTTTTTTTATTTTTTTTTAACTTTTTTTTATAATTTTTTTCTTTCATTTGATTTTATTTTTATTTTTTTTTTTTCTTCCCTATTTTTATTTATTTTTTTATTTATTTTTTTATTTAAATTTTTTTTTGATTATTTTAATTTTGATTATTTTAATTTTGTTTATTTTTATTTTTTATTTAAATTTTTTTTTGATTATTTTTATTTTTTTTTTAATTATTTTTTTTTATTTGTTTTTATTTTTTTTTATTATTTTTTTTTAATTTTTTTTTTATGAAAAACAAAGCCTTTCTTAAACACAATTTTTCCCCTATTCAACATTTTTAGCTTTTACCATCAGCTCACTGGTTTTCCTCTTACAAGTAAACCAGTTCGTTTAACAAGTTTTGATATATCAGCTCTGTTGAAATTGGTGAAAGGTTACAAAGTATTCGTGCATTGATTAATCAGATATGTTTGGTCGTATGTATGTATGTAAGTAGTCAAAGGTGATGGAGTGAAAAACCGACATACGGGCAAGTTTAAGTACTTACACAAAAGCCCAAAACAGCACAAAACTTTGATTAAGTTGATTGTGGCAGTTACTTTTGCAATGATTTACGATTACAAAAGTGAGAGAGAAAGGCGACTTAAGCAACTGATTTGTAAAAATGTTTGATGGAGCGTGCACAAACTTAAAGCACGTAATGTAGGTGAGCTGAGACATTTTCTGATTCGTTCGTTTGATATAAGGTAAGCTAATTATAATGAGATTAAGAGCATGTCGTCAATTTCACTTCGATTTTATCGACGGCTGAGTGAATGATCAAAATATTAAAGAAAATTTTTCAACTCTCTATGTATTATGGAAATTTAATTAGAAATCTTAGGTACACCTCATCTGAAAATGTATCAAACTTTCGTTTAGATAAGGTGTTTATGAAACTCATTCTGAGATAGCGCGTTCTTGAACAAAATTTTGATATAGGTAGGGTGATCTTTCACTCAGTCGCCGATATGTGGAGACATTTGTCTGTAAATCGTTTAATAGTGTCCTCCAGACTTTGGAACCACCCAACAATGTCGAAGTAGGAATGGGAGTATCCCTTTTCAGGTGGATGAGGGATGAGAAGAGCTTGCGGTAGAGGAAAACAAGAGATGAAAAGGGCAGTTAGTATAATTTTTCGGATTGTATAAGCGACTTCATGTCCGAAAATTGGTTTTTTGTTTAGAGAAAAATCGGTTTTGAAAAAAATCTTTTTGAGAGAAAATAATCGATTTTTTTTTTCATACTTCTATGTATTTAGGGAAAAAAAATGCATTAAAGTGTAACTTCATGTCGGAAAAAAGGACTACTCGATAATAGTTATTTTTTTCATTAGAAATAAATCGGTCTGTGGAATTAATCCAACAAAATTTTACTTCACGTCGATAAAATCGATTACTCCATAAATGTTTATTTTGTTGACAGATAAATTGGGCTGTGAAAAAATCCATTACTAAAGACAGTTATCGAATTTTGTTCATAATTTAATTAAAATAAACGAAAAAATCGAACGGTGAAAAAATCGATTAAAATTATACTTCATGTCAGAAAAATAGATTATTTGATAATCGATATTTTTCTTAAAGGATAAATCGGTCTGTGGAAAAATCAATTACTCGATATTCGATTGTTTTTTTGTTGACAGATAAATCGGCCTATGAAAAAATCGATATTAGATTATTTTTCTTTAGAGATAAATCGGTCTGTAGAAAAAAATCGAATAAAGTGCTACTACATGTTGGAAAAATCGGTAACTTGCTAACGGATTTTTTCCTTCGAGATAAATAGACTTGTGAAAATATCGATTTTTAAAGAAAATAATCGAATTCTCCTCATACTGCGAAAAAATTTAAAAAAAATTAACGACTAAAATGTGATTTTATGTCATAAAATTCTTTTCTTGAGATATTATTTAGTCTGTGACTCGATTTTTTAAGAAATTAATCATTAAAAAAAAAACGAAGGAAAAATAATTGAATAAAATATGACTTCATATCAGAAAAACCGATAGTTCAATAATTCGATTATTATTTTATGCACATTGCCAGCGTGCTATTCAATTGCTGCACCCGTTATACATAAATAAATTTGCACGAATAAAACATGTCTACCAAGTCAAGTTGTACAAATTTGACTCGATAATAAAATGCAATAAATGGCCCCAATTAAAATGTTATCAGTTGCGTGAAAAATGCAAACAGCAACGCCTCGGCAATAAATACTTTCAAATCGATTGCTGGCTGCCGACAATCAATCATTATTGCAACACACCATCGACACTGCACAGCAAAACCGAGCTGAGCAGAGTAATCTGTAGGCCATTTAAAATGCCAATGGGCATAATGAAAAATAAACAAAATTAAAATTGCAAGTAAATGTAATTTATTTCCATTAAAAGTAAACGTCTTGGTATGCATAAATGAACAATATAAAAATATGTAAAATATTATTTTATGAAGTTATGAATGCACTTAAAACATATGCATGAGTGTAGGTGTGCGAGTCGCAGTAGTAAAAACAAAATGTATGCAATTATGAGCTGCTATTTGTACCTATTATATTGTACTCATGTACTTGAAGCGCATAAAAAATGTGAATAAATTTTGTAAAAAATATAAAAACGTTTATTACCCTCTCGAAGCCAACGCTTTCACGTCTTCCGCGTCACATTTCATAGCTGTAACGACAGCGGAACATACAAAAGTGTCAATCATTCAAGCAAAGTTGTTTTGTTGGAGCGCGCAGAGTTGCATTCAAAAGCAAAATATGAACGCGCTGACTGCTATTAAGCGCATATACTGAGGTGAGCTAAGTTCGCAGCTTCGCTTATGATAAATTGTATAAATTTTGCAAATTACTTACAAAACTATTATTAAATCCTTTTTATTTTGTGGCATTTCTTTATGTGCCTCATATCGCATAAACAACTAACTAAACGCGGAAGTTGTAAATGAAAAATTTGCAATGCAATTACAAGCAGTGAGCAGCAGCAGAAAGCAGCAATAAACGGCAGCAATCGCTTGCTGTGATTGAGTGCGCTTAGTTAGCGAATGTGCAGCTATCAAATAAATCTATGCGCGCTTACTCTGAGACTGTGGGAAGTTTTGGTGTGCACCGCTGAATAGTTTCAAAGTAGCGATAGTAAATTTTTTGTGTCTATTTAATTGCATGTTTGTGCTGTTATTCGTTTAATTTTTTGGGATTTTTTATGCGATTTGAGAAAGTGCATTATGAAATTTTTTTTTGTTATACCCAGTTGCATCAAGAAGCTGAAAGCTATTTCAATCATGAAACATGATCCAAGATAAGTTTGTGTAGTGCTCAAACACTAAAACTTATGACCTTATTTTCTTAACCTTCGGCAGCTCGTTCTGTTTTTACTAGCAGATGACCGTGACTTTGTCTTCAAAACTTTCGAAAATGGTCAAAGCGGGTTTTTTCAGACCCTAACTACAGACTTTGAAAATATAACCACCATCTAATGGGAAAACAAAATCCTATGTCGAGGAGACTTATCCTAACATAAATCCGTTCAAAAGGTTTTGAGCCAATTCGTCACACGAAAAACACTACCATTTTATATTTCTAGACTATACCTAACTACTTTCTTCTGTTTTCTTTTATTTTTTTGTTCACTTGTTTTGTTTACTGTACTATTTTCGATGGTTATATTTTTAGTTTATTTGTTCTTTATCTTTGTCTTTTGGTTGGTTTGTTTCTTCATTTTTATGTCTTTGCTTCCATTATTCTTTTGGTTTTTGACGTGCGTTTCTTGCTGATTTGTTTTGCTGGTTTCTTTTATATGTTCTTCCCTTTTTCTTCATTTTGTTTACTTTCTTCTTTCTTTTTGTTTGTTTTAAATTCTTTTCTATGTTTTGGTAGATTTGTTTATTTAGGCATTTTTTTGACGTTCTATGCTTATTTTTGGCTGGTTTGATTTGTATGTTATGTGTGATTTCTGTGATATGTTTGATTTGTTTGATTTGATTTGTTTATTATGTTTGATTTCTGTGTTGTTTGGTTTGTTTTTTGTATTGGATTCGTTTGTTCTGTCTTGTTTGTTATGATGAATTTGTTTGTTATCTTCGATTTTTTTTGTTATGTTTGGTTTCGTTTGTTATGTTCGATTTGTTTATTATGTTTGATTTCTGTGTTATGTTTGATTTGTTTTTTGTATTGTTTTCGTTTGTTCTGTCTTGTTTGTTATGATGAATTTGTTTGTTATCTTCGATTTTTTTGTTATGTTGGGTATCATTTGTTATGTTCGATTTGTGTGTTATGTTTTATTTGTTTGTTATGTGTAATTAGTTAGCTCTGTTAGCTTTTTTGATTTGTTTGTTATGTTCGATTTGTTTATTATGTTCGATTTGTTTGTTATGTTTCAGGTCTTTGTTATGTTTAATTTGTTTGTTATGTTTAATTTTTTTTGTTTTTTTTTTGTGATTCGTTGGTTTGGTTTCTCTCGGTTGCTCTAGCTAGACACTTTTTTTGGAATCAGAGCACTTATTTAGTATCTAATTATCGATATGTTAGTTAGGACGTGACATCACTACTGGTATATAAACCTTATGTTGTAGATCATCATCATCACTCATTGTAGATCAAGCACAAAATTTGCGGAGATCGAGTCTTTTAAGACTAAGAAAAACAAATTGTCCTGCAATAGCACTTAAGAGTATCATAACAGGAAGTTGCGACATCAAAACTACATAGTTACATAGCAGGTGCCAACAATCATCCAGAAACTAAGCTAACAATATAAGCAAAAATCAGATAGTTATTGAGGTCAATAACAATGGACATGAGTGTTTCCTGACGGTCTAACATAACTTAATCTCTGTTGAATCTCTATTGGTCTCTTAAAAAACGTTGTATTAGATAAAGCAATTTCAAATTATATCTACACAGCCAAAAACATTGAATGATTCCATTAAATTTGCTTTCACAACAAACAGCTACAATAAAACAAAACTAATGAAAACCAGGAAAAACTAATCAAAAGCTATTCCAATCACGAAATATGATGTACAAAGTAATTTTCTCTTATAACGCATTACCATTACTACCGCTTCAGCAGCAGCATCAGCAAACAAACTAGCACACAAAAATACATTATAAAGCTATTAGATGGGCGCTGAAGCGTACAGAAACAAAACACTGCCAAATGATATAGCCAAATACACAATTGCTCAATTAAGCACCTCACTTGGATGAGCAAACTATGTGCAGTAAACTGACCGTCAACTAGTCAGGCAGCCAAATAGACAAATATAAACAAATAAAGTGGCTATTGGTTTGATTCATAGACTCGCGTGCAATTGACGCGCCGCCATCACCTAATCACCCCCACTGCAGCAGCTAACGGAGCAACTGTCAATCCTGCCTACATGTTGCTAGCTGGATTAGTTGGTGGATTTACTTGTTTGGTCAATTGATTCGCGTAAGCTATACTTTAAGCCGGAATCAACTAAACGGCGGGCGATGGACGATGGGCACGAAGCACGAAAACACGCCAGAGTTGCAAGCAGTCAGTCAAACCTACAAAAACACTGCAGTGTCGGCTATTGCTGTTAGTTGTTTATTTTTTGGTTATTTGGTTAGACTTTGCTTTAGCCATTTGGGCAATGTTCACTTTTTTTGTTGCTATAAAATGGTTTGTTAGTTTGTTTGTTAGGCCAATAAAATTGCAACACATTGTACCAAGCGTTGTCCACTTTATTCTTACACACGCTCATCTGTACAACATTGAACTCAGTCGCGCTGAACTTTGTTTCAGTAAGAGTTTTGAATATGCGCGAAAGACATTAACAGTTGGCAAATGACAATATGTTAGTTAGTTGCAGACAGACAACAATGGTCATTATGTTAGCGCAGGCAACACCACAACAATAGAAATTCATAGACAACAAATTAAACCGACAACAAGCTACCAATTTTGTACAATTTAAGTATGTTGTCGTTGTAGTTGCTGGTGACACAACAGTTTTGTTGTTGCTATGTTGACAACAATGTTTAATTTCATTGCATGATTTCTGTTCATTTTCACTGCACCGTCGTATTTGATAGCTATAATAAAGACAAGGTTGCCAGCTAAAGATTTACAATTTTTACTTCTTTACGCAAGTAGCTGACCCACCCAGTCTGGGAAAACAAAATATACATACATATACCGACTGGGCAAATTTGTCCTAACAACGAAGAAACATAATTCATATGTAAGTGTTCTTAGCTAAGCCGACTTAACCTCCAAGACACATAACTAAACATAAAAAAGTTGATAGCAAAAGACCCTGCCCATACGATCTCGAGGAACTTGTTGCCGTTTTACTAACAGTACAGGGTCTCTGTTGAGACACCTCACGGATGGATAAAACAGGGTAAGACTGAGTTTGATTATGTTTGTGGTACTTGTTTGGTTATTTTATGGGTGTTCTTGTTTTGTGATTTTCGTTTTTTGTTCATCGTTGGTTTCATTTTTCTTGTTTCTTACGTTTCCTTTTTCTTTGCTTTCTTGTGTTATCTTTGCCTTGTTTGTTTTATTTGTTTTGTTTGTTTTTTTTTTGTTTTGTTTGTTTTGTTTGTTTTTCTTGTTTTGTTTGTTATGTTTGCTACGTTTGTTTTGTGTTTCATCTTTGTAGTGTCTGTTTCATTTGTTGTGTCTGTTTTGTAATGTTTTTTTTTTCGTTTTCTTACCTTTGTATAGTTTTCTTTGTTTGCTATGTTTGTATTGTCTGTTATACCTGTTTTGTTAGTTTTCTTTTCTTGACCTTGTTACTTTTCTTTTATTAGTTTTCTTTTCCAGGTTTTCTTCGTTTTGTTTGAACTGTTTGTACAGTTTAATTTTTTTATTATAAAGCTATCCGATTAGCTATCGATTAAAGATCCATGATTAGAAAGGGCAAGCATTTCCTTGAAGTATATTTACTTTATTTTCTACAGTTAAGTAGGCAAGCAGTCCTATTATTATTTGTTTTGAGTGGTTTCTATCCAGCTAGTTTTTTTTAATTTTCACGTTTGAAGTACTTTTAGGTCACGGTCTCTCAATGACATCACATCAACCGGAATACATATAAATATATTTTGGATACGTAAAAATACATAAAATAGTTAGTTAAATTTTCCAATCATTTAAAGCATGTCGTAGACTTTCACACAAATAAAGATATGCCATTACTATAAGGATTAAGAGCGTACAAGGCTCAGCACCCACGAACCAATTCGAGCAACACAAAAACAGATTTGCATAAAAGCTGTGTACATTTGCAAAGTTAAATAAGTCAATGACTAACAACGAATACTAAAAAAGGTAGTAGTATTTAAAGCTTTGGAATGTTTCCAAAATAACAGCAAATCCTATCGAAATTATGGAGAAAGAAAATTTCTAAAAACAAATAAAAGTCACCGCATTTAAAAGCACCACAAAGAAACGAATCCAAAAAACACAAATACGAAATGCAAACACAGGCAGAGGATTAAAACCATTATACAATGACCAAACATAGAAAACAACAATACATATAACAATGCAATGCCAACATAAAAAACAAGAACAATAAATATAACAGAGTCCTTGGTGCAGAAAATCGCACAATCCAAACATGAAATGAAGCCAAAAAACAATACAATCAAATAAAATATGTATATAAACCAGAAATGGTTATGTGCTTGCTGCTGTATAGAGTAAGCAATGAGGTTTTTAGAAATTCCAAATCTAGTTGCCAAAAACCGAAGCCGAAAGTTAAGCAAGAAATTGCGAGGTAATTTGAAAATCATAAGCCTGCAGCCAAGCGAGTGAGCCAAAGCACATAAACAACAACAAAGCAGTAGTCGTGGGAAAAGTCTATGGGTAGCAGTTAGTTTGGTAAAAGCCATATAAAATTACGGCAAATCTGCGCTAACAAACAATTAAACACACATGTAATCGATTTGTAAAGGGACCGATAGGAATATGCTGAGTGTGGCTTTTAGATTCCAGATATCGCAGACCTAGACGGACTAAGTGTTACCAGATAGGAATTGGGTGCTCCAGCATGGAACCAAGAAGTACAGAGCATGCACCCCTCGTATATAAATAGAGAAGTTAACATACAAATCTACTCATCCTGGCATCAAAAAAAACAGCTGGCAAGCACCCGGAAGAAGAAAGCAACCAACGAACCAGGAAAATCGAAAAATGAAGCGAATTTTTCGTTTAATAGCTTTTTTCGGTTGCGCTTTGCGAATAGCACCACTGCTCAACACTAAGCGCCCAGAGCAATTTTACATAAGCACTAAGCAAAAGAGTGACCACAAAATCGAGCATACAATAAAATGGGCCAAGTATTATGGTCAACAAAGCCAACAAACGCAGTCAAATAGTCCAGCGAGCCAGTCAGTCAACTGTGGGTGATGGCGCAAAATCCGTGGTGACCACATGAATGTTAGCAAAAGGTGTGGTGTGATGTGTTGCGGTGAAAGCGTGTGTGATGGTATGCCGACGAAACAATCAAAAAACCGCTGCTAACTTAGAGGACACATGTTTGTTTGGAATGCAGGATGGGTATGAGCAATAAGCAACCGAAGGTAGCGAGCGAGCAAGCAAGAACAATAGCTAGAACTCGACGGCTCATGTTACCCATTTCATGCCGCTCTACATAAAAGGCAAAACTTGAAAAACATGTCCGCAATATCCTTTTTTTACCCAAAAACCGTACGTTGATTGAACGATACAAACAAACAAGTTCTTAAAACTGCCTTGACCGCGAAACTTCATCCTAAAAAATGTAAATTGTTATGCAAATATGCTGATAAATACTAGTTAAAACTATGGTCAATAAAAGGCCATTTATATGTACGACGACCAGTTTGGAGGACTACTTAGTACATTGTTTGTTGTCCCGCGAGGGTTGGAATGAGCACTGAATTTGGTTTTCTAGGTAATTTCCTTTGGTTTGATAATGGAATGCATATTTATATAGCAAGAGCGAGATCAAAGTTCTGATGGACAGGCAGTCCTTTGGATAGTAAATTTAGTGTACAATGAGAGAAGAAAGCATTAATTCAAACCAACATCTGTAGTGAGCGTGAAGTGTTGAATAGCAATAAGTATACTCGTAAAACAGGATCTCATTTTTATATGCAAAAAGGAGCGACATTCATGCATGTGACTTGCTTGGCGGCGATGAAATATTTAAATGCATTCTGTAATTAGAAATCATGTTGAATACGCTTTGATGGCTGTTAATTAGCTATAAAGGGTGGATATGGAATTAAACGAGTTTGAGAGATTTAGGAACTCAAATGCGATAAGAAATTATTGCTTTCATAACCGCATGTTTCGTTGTACAGAACAGGGACAAATTATTGTAGAAGATCCGACTTTAATCCGTACTCGTTGTGTACGTCCACCCTTTTTTACTAGACCGAATGTTTGAGGGTACCTTGTCTTATATAATCATTTGTTCAGCAAGGGACCACCCTGTGACATGTAAATCTCTTGTGAGCTGTACATTCCTTTTGATTTCACAGTTAATTGAGCTGGTGATGGATAAGAGTTGACAGTAACTTGGTCATATCAACCAAAATATCTATTGATTCAACCAAAATATGGGTTGATTCTTATCCATTCCCAGCTCATTTTTCTGTGTGTACCTATATTATATAATCTATTTGTTCGGCAAAGGGCCATACCGTGACAGCAAATTATCTCCCAGCTCCTAAATTCCAAAAAATAAAAATAAAACGATGTAACGATTAACTTCCAAAAAATCTTCCTTTGGAACGTTGTATGGGGTACGACAAGCTTACTCAAGATTGATTTTCTGATGGAGAGAGTAGAACGGCGGCTCGGAACACATGTTAAACTTTTCCAATATCGACTCTTTTTAAAAAGTCTAACGTGTAATGATGTACTATAATGTCGTGATATTAAGTATTTACGTCACATGATATTATATCACATGACGTAATGTGATGAGAGATTTATTGTCTGATTTGATGTGATATTTTTTGCGATAGCGAATAACGATTCCTTAAAAAGTTTGAAAATTCCTAACGTATACAGATGTACTATAATGTCGTGATATTAAGGATTAGCATGATATGTTATTATATCACATGACGTTATGTGATGTTGTCGGATTTGGCTGTGATGGGATATTCATGACATAAAAGGTTATATAGTTGATGAAAAAACAAATAATGCACAGAAGTGAACGAGATAGCAATAGTAACAGAAGATAGAAGCTTCACTTAAAATAACTCAAGCTATGCAGACACCAAAAAAGTCACCTACTTAGCTGTAAGTGCTGTTAGTTTAAAGATAAAATCTTAATAACACAAGGCTTTAAACCTTTCATTCAACAATTTAAATTGTGCAATGAAAAATCGCGTAAGCTTCACTTAATTACAATAATCATATGATATAAATTCTCCACACGATATGAGATAACTATCACGAGCATTTTATAATAAATATGTTTTATGAATACTAATTTGATAAGCTGATGTAAATACACTTTGAATGACATAAAATCAATTATATTTAAATGAGGATCAGACTTCATTTAAAATTTGCAAACAAGCAAAATGAAATGTAATTACTTTAATTACCTATGCACGTAGGTATTCGGAAAACAAAAAAAAAATATGTAAATGAGAGTTTATTAAAGAATGAAAAATAAACAGGTACACAATTTAGAGCCGGTCAACGAAGTTGGCAACAAATTGGAAATGAAAAATTAAACAGCAAGAAAGATGAGAGAGTAACTGAGGAAGGTAAAAGATACAGAAGACAAAAGTGGACTGAGTTTGAGTTGAATATTTTCGTGTTTGGGTGTGTGTTGACTGCTTACGAATTGTCCATGAAAAATTCATTACAAATGCAAATAAAGCGTAAATAAATCAATTAATTAATTACAAAACGGCACGAATTCAACATTTATACAACAACAAAAAAAAGCAACTACAACACAACAAAAACAACTGTACAAGTGCTGATGCTTTTAAGTAAGTGAACGTAAAGCAAGTGAGCTCGAGGCAACAGACACCCAGTAAACGAAAGGCGCAGACAAAGAGGCGCACAGGACAACAACACACACTCATACTCTCAACGCTCCGCAGCGAAAGTAAATTCAAGGTAGACACATTTTATACAGTTGACTGAGTTTTTGGCGCGCGAGATTGTTTGTGGGTGGGAGGGAGAAGATGATAAGAGCGGCAAGCAATAAGTTTAGCCAGTAGGCAGGAAATCGTATCGCGCGTAAAGGTCGTGCTGAGGCAAAAAATAAATCAAAATTAAAATGCCAATGGCAGTCGCCAAAAAATAAAAATGAAATAAAAAAAAAAATTTATTTCGAACAAAGAAAAAAAAAAAAACAATGTGGAAAGGGGTTTAAAAAATACGAGCTTCAAAAACAGCTTCACGGAAGCAAACATCAACAGCAAGCGTATGCGTTAGACAGTCGCTAACAGCAGGAGGCGCAAGGAGTGCACGAGTAGAAGAGAAAGAAATTTAAGTAAATGCAAATTTAATAAAACAAAACGCGGCACAGCTGAGTAATAAAAATAAAAATAAAAAACTCACAGGATGTTCCATGACAACAAATAGTACACAATGTGCATGCACACTCACGCGCACATGGATGAGGTGTATCAAAAAAATGCTTGTTTTACAATTGAAACATTGATGTCGTAGAAGGATGCGCCGCTTATTAAATACAGGATATAGGTAGCAACTTTTGTTAATATCCTGTTTATTGCTAGATCGCGCAAAGAGAGTGTATGCATGCCTCTGCATAAAAATAATAACATTTTTGAAGGTTACAAACATTTCAGTTTTTATTATAATTTTTTTTTTTGTATATGCTTAATATTATGGAGTACAGCAAGGACATCAACTTTAAATGACATCAAGGCATATAAAATGCAATTACTTTTTTGACTGCGTAAGCAAGTAATAGCTTGTAGAAGGTAGTCTCAAACTTTCTTTAACATAGCATCCTTATGGAGTGTTATAGAAATAACTGTAACACAAAAATGTCCTACCAAACCAGACATACATGGCTCTGACGGCCTGGAGATACGTTGTTTCCGTGGTCTTAATATCGACTTGGACCATTATTTGGACACACTCTGAGGGAAGCCAATCAATTGGAGCATATTTCACATTTACAACGTACCGCCGATTAGGTATCTTACAGAGTAGAACTAGAAAACGATCTATGGCACCACGATGGTTTTTTGTGATGATTTTCGCGGTAGCGAATATCGATTCTTTAAAAAGTTTGAAAATTCCTAACGTGTAATGATGTACTATAATGTCGTGATATTAAGGATTACGTCATATGATATTATATCACATGTCATTATATGATGTTGTCGGATTTGATGTGATATTTTCTTGCGATAGTGAATAAGGTTTCTTTAAAAAGATTGAAAATTCTTATCGTGGAATGATATACTACAATGTCGTGATATTAAGGATTGACGTCATATGATATTATGGCATGACGTTATGTGATGTTGTCGGATTTGATATGATTTGATATATCTTTGGTGAAAATTAAAATGATACGCAGAAATGAGCGTGATAGCAATAGCAGCATAGGATAGAAGCTTCAGGTTAGATAACTCAAGCTATGCAGATCGCAAAAATGTCACCTACAACTGGGCAATTGATGAAAAATCTTTTCAAAGTGAATTTCAGGGGACGTCAAATTCAGTGTGAGACATCTTAATAGTGAATAAAGGTAACTAATAACTGGGTATTAGGTTCGATGTACTTAAATGTGTTTGCCTGACGTGTAGAAATCCATTATTCTACCCTTGTTTGAAACACATTCTATGGTGTGATGCCGTGGTAGTATTCGCTTTCGGAAACACTGCCTTAAGAGTATGTTGGCAAAGAGTATGAGTAAAAAAGTAATTTATATGTTTGTTTGTGTCTGCGTAGACACTTTCAGTCCGTGCGTAATAAGAAATTAAATGCCAACAGCAACCCTCAGCAACATTTGATATTTGCCGTGTAAGAATTAAGGACATGGTAATTACCTGCCAACTTATAGAGCAATAGACTGAAAATAAATACATAAATATTGCGCGTGGGTTGTGCATAATGTGTTGTAGTCTTCTTAATGTCAAGCATAACTTATACTTATGTTTGAATTTACACTTTCGTAAGTACTTAGGAATGTCCCCTGGAAAATATCACACTGCTGCAGAACGAGAAAGGTGTTCTGACTGCAGTTGCCTTAGTAAATTTGTATATAGTACACACTGCTAGCTGCCTATAGTAACTTTTGTTATGCAAAAAAATGTATATTTAATTAGCAAAAATATTCGTGTTGGGGCTATCTTTACATTATTCAAAATTATAATTGGAAAAAAAATTTTGGAAAAGAGAAAATCTATTGTATAAAAATATTAAGTATTTCGTAGTGACTACACATGCTTTACAGCAATTGTTACTATCTGAAATTGGATTTAAAATACGAAGCCGACATTTCTCTGTAAAATCACGTTCAGTCAAGGAAAGGGGGCTTGATGAAAGCTAATACTATGTTCACAGTTACACCAAATCGGCTTTACTCCTAATTTACGCCGTAGAACGCACCTTGTAGCTTTGCAATAAGCAAAGTCACAAACCAAGAGCAAAAACTACTACGTAGTCTTCTATCTAACTCAACTTCACTTTATAAAACTAAAAATGACTAAGTGTAAACGAACTTGATTTGAGTAATGATGATTCCTTCGCCCACAATTGTTAGCTCAAGAGGACTTAACGTTCAAAGTTTATCCGGTAAATGCTCATATCTGAAGCATAATTCTCAGGATTATGCTAATGATCTCCGAAAGCTCAATAAAACTTTAAAGCTTCTTCAAAAAATTCTCGACAGCTTATCCAAAAAAAAATTCGAATTTAAAGAGACAATGAATGAAGAACAATTGTTCTGATAAACATATCTCAGAATTTCCTACCAAAAACCAATTCGATGATTTTCCTATCATGTTGAGTAGTAATCGCGATTCCGCAATATATGTACCAAATAAATATGTATGCGTTTCAATATAAAGAAATATCCTTTATGACATAAAACGACAAAAATGTTTTGTGCACCAATAAAAACATGACACACCAGATAGTATCTTCAAAAAAGGATGCCAATAATGGAGTGGCGCAAATAAGCGCGCACAAAATGATAAAAGTACAAAAAAAAAAAACACGTAAACGTACCTTAAAATAAAAACTATAAAAACCAAATTTATGTCGTTACCATACACGAAATACACGTTAATAATAAAAATGCGATTTGCAAAATGTATTGTAGAAAACGAGTTTGAAATCTCATATGGCACAGACACACACAAACACGCAACAGAGCGACAGGATAACAGCGGAAGCACACAGCGAACGACCAAGTGTTTATTTTGTTATATCTTTTTTTATTATTATTATCTATGTTATTTATTTTTCTACAAGTATTTGCTAACGACAACGATAAACGACGAAATAAAACGCTTTAAAAGTAAATAAAGCCACCGGAATTGTGAGCAGAAGCAAATATCTTAGTATATAAAAGGGTTTAGGAAGGCAAAGAAAAAGAAGATATCATAAAAAAAGAAACAACATAGAAAGCAACAAAAAGGTAAATCCAAAATTAAATGTTTATAACATAACAATAAAAGTAAAGGAACTTGCAGCAATAAAGAGTGACAGCGAATGCGCCAAAAATAGAACTTTTTTGTAGTATTTTTTGTTTAATAAAAAGGGCAAAAATTTACGTATATGATGCTGTAAAAGATGTAGTAAATAATGAAAGCTAACGACAAGGTGAAGAATAAAAGCACAAACAAGGATGAGTTATTGAGGAACGATATAGGAAGAAGAAGTAAGAGAATGGCGTGGAAGTGGAAGGAAGTACTGAAGTAATAAGAACAGGTTCGAATCTCAGAGAATGGGACAACGAGAAAGGGATTTGCAATTTCAGAGAAGTGTAAATGGCACATAAGGATACCAGTAAGGTGGGCTGGAATAACGGGATTTATTTTAAAATCGGGGAACTGGAATGTCAGCAAACTTGAAAAAGAAAAAACTTTCTGTTGACTTCTTTATTATTTACTGTTGACTTCTTCTGATTCGTAAGAGATTTTGTAATATTAATTCAAACTAAATCACAATACCTTGGTGACCAAGCTTCCTCGGTGTATTCGATTTTTACATTTTCTCCAATATTCTTACTTACCAACATAAACTTTTCAAAATGAATTTCCAGAAAAATATCAAATATGGGGCAATTTTATAAACCGACTAAAGTGGCAAATCAAAGTAGAAAATCTTAGAATGAAGTATATTTACTATTTAACACAATTCAATATTTAAAAGAAATGAGATAGGTCCCAACCCTGTAAACCGCCCTTAGTGGCAACACCCAAATGGACAGTCTTAAATCAAGCATAGTTACTATCTCCATGGCAAATTTCATCGAAATCGGCCAAGCAGTCCACAATGATCCCAAACCGGTTAAGCGGCTCTCGAGATAGTACCGAAAAACCAAATATACTGCGGTAAGGTGGCAACCCTACTTGAAAATATTTTAGTTGGTATGTCCCCGAAAATACCTTTCTTTTGATAGCCATATTGGCATATCTTTCTGCATAAGTTAAACAATTAAGATAGATGGCAACCCTGTAAACCGCCCCAAACGGCAGCGCCAAGTGGATAGTCTTAGAATCAATCATACTATCTATATTCAAAATTCCATCCAAATCGGCCAAGCGGTTCCCGAGATAGTCCGGATATACAAATATACAATATACATACAAGTTTAGCTCGTTTGAAGTTATAAGATACTTTCAGGATCTTAAAACGAGTCTTCGTATCACCATATAACTAAGCTTCAAGCAGTCTCATGTTTCCTTATCGATTGATAGATCTGAGTTCCGAGAGGCTCCCGAAAAAAGGTTTGCGTGGAACTTTTATTCTGTCAAGGCAAGATGATGGACCAAAGCACATCAAGGTATGCATACCAGGTTGACATATCCAAACTCCCATCGATACATCAGACTCTAAAAACGACTCGTCGTACCACCAAATAACCTTCAAGCAGTCTCGTGTTTTCTTATCAATTGATAGATCTGAGTTCCGCGATTCTCCCGAAGAAAGGTTTGCGTAGAACTTTTATTCTGTCAAGGCAGCATTATGGACAGTCGTATGCATACGACGTCGCTATATGCGTTAACAGTCCTATCCCACCTGCAGTTTGATGATCTCAGGACAGTGTTCCTACTATCGAAAAATAATAAATGCCCATCCATCCTGTTTAAATCAATTTCCTACCAAAGGATGCTTTGTCTATAAAATTTCATAAATTTCCTTTGCCTTTACATCAAATATACTTCAAATTTTTATCTACAGCACAACACCGTTTTCTTGCTATTAAATCTCTTAAATCTTTATGCGTTCTTTTGTAACAACGAGCAAACCTTCTTGCAAGGCCACCCCGAAGCAGTAGCCAAAGCACTCAACACACAAGAGATATACAAAATAATATTTGTAAAGCGAAAGGATACGTGTTTAGCGCAAAAAAGGATTATTTTATTGTTACAAATACATATCATTGAAACATTGCGTTATCTTATAAGCGCTAAAGGTTTCAGGCGCTTTCCTATGCTCGTTACAAAATCCTTGCTTGAATTGTTATTGCGTTTTTTGTGGTGCTTCCTCTCCCTCGACTACGCTGTATGGCTTGATTTTGGCAGCAATGCGTTTGATTCAATTTTTTTTGCGCCAGTTTCTATTCGTTTTTGCGCATTTCCGCGTATTGGTCTTGTTCTTTTTTTTTGTACTTCTTCCTCAATTTTACATTCTTGTGATTGTTACATATGATTGCAAGTTGGTGTACATATGTCTCCCAAGTTACTCATGCCTTCGATTCGTTTTGGTAGTAAAACCACTTTGCTATGCGGTATATTTTCATTTCCTTCGCGTCAATTTCTTCAAATCCTTACTGCTTTTGCACATATAAAATAGAAATGTAATATCCTTTCTTCACCCTAATCCTTTAACGCTCTACCATATATGTACACATGAAAGTAAGATTGTAGATTATTTGCACATATGTATCTACCCAACAACGTTTTCACTTTACCTTTTTTCGATATAAGCAGACCCGGGCAGACGTTTTGAAGAACTATCTTTGAAGCATTTTCATTTATGACGTTGCCTGACATTCATCGTCATTTTCCCTTACTCCTATAAGAGGCTAGGGCCTCAAGGATGTTAACTGATTTTGAACTAGAACTACCCACTAAAATTAAGTTGACCTCTATACAGATTACCTAAAACATATCATTTATTGGAGCTCAAGTCGTCCTCCGCCTGTTGTTTCCATCTCAGTCGAGGTCTTCCCCTTCCTCTGCTGCCGAATTCGGGCAACGATAGGAAAACCTTCTGGGCTGGAGCTTCTTTGTCCATTCGCATGACATGATCCAGGCAGCGGAGCCTTTCGGCTTTAATTCGCTGGGCTATGATCAGATCTGCGTAAAGCTCGTACAGCTCATCGTTAAATCTCATTCGATACTCGCCGTTGGCATCACGGAAGGGACCATAAATCTTTCGGAGAACTTTTCTCTCAAATGCTCCAAGGGCCATTTCATCTTCTCTTGACGTTGTGCATGATCTTAATATACTTAATGAATTTTATTGAATTTTCTTTTTAATCCCTGAGTTATATAAGCTGTCTCTAGTCACTAATAGAGACATTTCGTGTTGCAATTCCATTTCCTCCATTTCAAACCTCGATCGACCAATCTCAAATTTTGTGAATTCAGACGAGACAAAATTACAGAATTCGGGGGTAAGATGGTTCGAACCCATGTGTGATAATCACTCACAATATTTTTTGCTGGGTTTAGCTCATATTACCTTAAGCTTCATATCTTCTTCATCCATTTGCACTTTCTTCAGTTATTGTTTTTTTTTTTTTTTGCACATAAGACTCCCCTAGCTTGTGTTCTAACAGACTTGCAAGGGTTAAAAATAGTCTGCTTTACTTTCGCAAACAATTTTTTTTAATCGCTAAATGTCATAATGAGTTTTGTTCTCATACCTAGCTTTGTACTACATACATACATATGAATATGTGAAGAAGAGATGATTTCTTAAAAGAGAGTTGGCTTCTAACGATGAGCTCTATATGGGTTTAAATTAATCTTAAACTTTAAGTTGGACATCTAGCAATACATCCCTTAAAACGGCATTCAATTATACATAGTGGTTTTTGAGTGATGCAAGAACAAACAAGTGAATAAAAGCTCCAAAAATTGTTTCGACTTCTATTACACTTACTACATATATAGCATTCAAAACAGGCATCGCCACGTAGTAGCTCTTTTGGCTCGGTGTGGCTCTACAACAACAACATGTGGCTCTTTTGTGGCTCACAGAAACAAACCAGATTCGCAATAAAATTACGCAAAGTCATTGCAATATTATTCTTACGGTCTCCATCAGGGCGTACACGTACACTCAATTCATTTCGAATGTGAAAGCGGCTACAGTTTTTTTTTTTTTTTTTGACTTAGCTCAATAATAATTCTTTCGAGTAATATTTTATGATTCCAATACATATAACAACAACTAGAGCAATCAAATTTTATTGCGCAACATTTATAATGTCATCACATTATTGAAATAAAACTGTTTCGTGTCTTCAAAATAGTTTGAACTGATCTCTCCATAAATTGACTTTAAATGTTTTTTCCAACTAATGATAACATAAATATAATTCGTGACGAATATTAATTTTCGACGGTACATCATAGAAACATTTGAACATGAACCATTAAATTTTAGTGCTTTTTTAATCAAGCAGATGAAATATCATTTTAGTATAACTAGACAACTTATCAGTACGGCAGTGTTTGAAATTTACATAATAAATTT
This sequence comes from Campiglossa producta, assembly GCA_964058755.1. Lineage (NCBI taxonomy): Eukaryota > Metazoa > Arthropoda > Insecta > Diptera > Tephritidae > Campiglossa > Campiglossa producta. Next base: position 7,773,635 of record CAXKVI010000001.1, on the reverse strand, counting down.
GATATACAGTTGCTCGCAGAAAAAATGGTGCACTTTCAGAAGGTTGTTGAGAATTCTTTGAGGTTCAAGAAAAATCTTAGAGAGTGGGCTTGTTGAAGAGCGCTTTATAGTGTAAGACGAAACAACAGTTTTTCGATTTTTTATTTTTTTTTGTCATTCTGTTTGTTTGCGTATCAGTCAAAAACCGCTGCAAGGAATTGAATGAAATTTTCACCAATATATTGCTAGTTATCCAAATAATGTTAACCGCAGAGAAATATATTACACAGTGGTGTCGATAATATTACAACCAAACTGCTTAATACCAAAAATTATTGTGTTAAAAACCATTCGGTTTCGTCTGACTGTACTACAAACATACATCCATAGCAACGTATTTACATTTATGACTTTCTAATCTTGTCATATGCCGTTAAATTCAATAAACTAAATCACTTAAACAATAAACACATTTCAATTAAGTAGTTATGGGAGCAAAGCAAAAAAATGCGCTTACAAAACCGCAGTCAATTTATTTTAAAATTAATGACTTCCACAAAACATTCACATAAAATAAAATTCTGTTGCTTCCATATGCAGATATAGTGTTTATGTAGATACATGTAGTTTTTTATGTTTCTACAAGTGGTAGGTACTTGACTTTTTTCAATGCACTTAAACGCACGCTGCATATCAACTTATTATCATACAGAATATAGGGAACCGGGAACACGCTAAAGAAACAATAAAATTCAAAAAAAAAAAAACAGAAAAAAAATCATGTTCCCCAAACGAGTGCACAAACTGAAAACATCATGCTTCTTCCACAAATACGAGAGGAAGTGTATTACATAACATTGCTACGACATATGTATGTATCAGAGAAGCAACGTTATGCGTTTCAACTGGAACAAACAGCGGGTATCGAGTTGCCAGTAACTTCTCGCCCGCAGCAAACGCTTATTATCATTGACAAATCAGCATGAAAGCTATGACATGAAAAACGAGCAATCACATAACATAAATGTCGAATGCTAAAATAGTGTGTACATCCTGGTTATTCTATTTTCTCTTTTACTTTTTGTGTGTAGTACATAAATGGTAATGCTGCATACTTTATAACTCATAAAAATCAGGCGAGCGTAATGTATAGTGTTTCTTAACGCTTTACAATCAATTGGTATGGTTTGTATGATGGGTTTAATTGTGTGAATTTATTACACAAAGTGATTTGTTGTGAGCATGGATCGTAAATGAGCAGAAAATCAATTTGCAAGTTGGAAATGTAGTTATTCAATGGACATTTAAAAGGTTTTGATTACTCGTTGTTCCTTCCCCTCACACGTCATTTCGTTCTTAAGCTGTACTTTTCGTTGCTTTCTTGTTAGTTTCGTTCCTTTACTTCCCTCGTACTTCTTTTACTTTTCTTTCCTTGTCATTTTTTAGTACAGATTCAATTTATTATCTTTTGTAACATTTTTTTTTTTAGCTTTTTGTCTCTCAGTATGTCTGGGCATCACTTCATAACTATTGCAAAAAATTTAAGGTAGTTTTCAACCATGCAATTCAATAGATCTAATTTGAAGTATAGAACCCTTTTTAACCACTTTTCCAATGTATCTTTCCTATAACTCGCAGCACATTTACCTATTTCATTCTATATAACAGATAAAAGTATTAATTACATACTAATCAAGTTCAACAAATAACATCACAGCTTTAAAAAGTTTTTAAATTAGCGAACGTTAATGAACATCAAAAGCCCACCCGTTACCCAGACAATAAAAGTTAGGACGAGTATATATGTATTTCAAAGAAACTTAATTTAAAATATCGCCGCTTAGCTTGTTTATGCTGCGCAGGTAACTAATTCAAAAGTATGTAAATTACTGATTCAAAAACTTTAGTTAACAAACAACACATGCTTGCATGAAGGTTACCTAAGAACAAACGCGTAATTGAGTATACAAACTATTCCTCTAGGAATAAACAAGTTTATATAATTATGAATAGTTATGTTGAACGAGGGGCCTCAGATAAGTTTGATAGCTAAGTTGAGCACTGACGATGTTCGATTTTCTTATCTATTTTAAATCCGTCCGTGCCCATTTTCAGCCTACTAAAGCTTGTGATCAGGGCCAACTTAGGGAGTGCTCGAATTGACAAAGCGATCATCCATCTCATTTCCAGGAAACCCCGTTTGACCTGATGTCTAGTAACTAGGTTAGGTTAGGTTAGATGGTAGCAGATAAACTGAGACGACCGCTCACTTGGACACTTGTATGATCGCAATTACTTTACAAATCGCTGCGTAGCGACAATATAGCAAAAGCTGAACAGTCAAGCATTAAGTGATCTGATTGTTCCACCTCGTTATTCTCCATGCAGCTCACGCAGCTCGGACTTTCAATAATGTTTAAGCGCACCGCATTTATTCCCATCGGACAGTGTCCCGTTAACACCCCAATCACCTTGGAGAACCTGAGTAATTCCGCTGATCGCCTGGTGTCAACCACTGGCCAGAAGGACTTTGACACCTTACAAGAGGTCAGAAAGCGCTTGTTCAACTTATTTGAAGCCCATCTACTCAGCATCCGTTTCCGTTTCAAGAGTGGCTAAGTGATCCGCATGGCAATTGCCGGTAATGTCACAGTGGCCTGGCACCCAAATAATGTGTATACTGCCGTATGTAATGCCGCTTGACTATAGGAGTAGATGTTGAACTCCTGGACAGTGGAAGCGCTGGACAGCATCCCATCCACCGCATCCTTGATGGCGGCAACTTCAGCTTGGAAAACGCTACAATGATCAATTTACCCCCCCCCCCCCCCCGCAACACATCCATCCAGCTTTAACCCATCCGTAAACAGGTTCACCCGTTTAAGTTCAAAAGTTTAGTGTGTAGAAATTTTTGTTTTTGAAAGGCGAAAGACATAGCGATCGTCCTTCGCACATCCACTTAAGTTAAACCCCCAGAAAACGTATTCTTGCCACAAAATAGTCGTCACGTCATACCTATATGAGCAGCAAAAACCAATCATCTTTGGTATATGTGTCTAATCAACTCATGCTCTAATTTCAATTAAATATCATACTACTTTACCCTTTACCAACAAACTTTTTTACACGTTTCAACTACAATAACAAACAATTGCTCGAAAAACCAGACTGATTAGAGATTCTTATTGTTTTCAGCTCAAACTACCCATAGGAAGTATTATGCATGTATGAATGTCTTATGCCTTCAAGCATCATTAGTTTCTTATATGTAACTTTTAACCCGTCAATGTCTCGTTTGATTTTATGGCATTACCTTTATTTGAGCAACAACAACAACTACAGGAAGCATACAGGAAAACAACAACAACCAAGAAAAGTAACAAAGAAATTGACGTTCTATTTTCTTTGCTATTATTATTTTGCACCCTTCCGGATGGCGAGCCTTGGGAGTAGTGCATGTGTGGAGAGCGTCTGTTAAGTATGACTACACAAGTCGTTTCATAGTTTTCTTAAGACGCGCACAAATAAATTATAACTGTAGTGTGCTTCGAAAAATGTTGCTGGCAGTATTGTCAAGCTGCCAAAGTCATGTTGCTGTTGCTACACGGCATGACAACTTCAGCACCCTTTGCTTTCTCATCCAACACAAGCAATTTTCCATCTAAACTTTTTCACTCTAACTATCTCTCATACTCTATCTATTCAGTCGTCGTTGTCTCTAATCCAGTTGGCATTGTTTGTATTTGGCCTCAATTTTGCTTGCCTTCAGCCGCCCTTTTTTCCACCACCCTTCACACAACACTCTTTCCATTTTTTTTCCTTATTTTCCGTCTAAATATTTCCTTGATGTCTTCGTTTTGTCGTTTGCCAGCTGCTCTTTGTTAAGCTATAGGCTTGCGATTTGTTTTTCTTGTCTCGGCATAACACTTTGGGGTTAGACAAACATATACAAAACCCTAATATACGTACGCAGATAAATATGTACGTGCCTTTACATTAAATAAAATAATAATAATAAGTAAACTCAAGTTTGTCTACATGCAAAGCAACAATGAAAATCTGTAACAGGAAAACTCTACTACTTAACTTGGCAGTTGCTTATGTTGCTTGTATAAGGATATTTTATATGTGAAGCAGAGAACTGCTATAAAAATTCATTGAAACTATGTACATAGATTTGGGTTTAGAAGAGGCTCCCAGAGTATTTAATTGCACGATTCAGTCCACTCTAAGAATGAGCTAAAAAAAAAATAAATATGGTGAGTTAACTAGAATTCACCAACTCACCACAATGTTATTAATATCAAATTTACCGAATGTTAATTTCTGGATGTATAAACCAGTTTGAAGGCTATATCTTTAACGGTGGAAAGACCAAAGAAGTGACCTTTGAAAAATATGCCTACTACCCTGCCAACCAGCGCTAGCCTTGGTGAAAACAAAATCGAAAATTAGTGTTGTGCAATACCAAAAATGACTGTGGGTAAAAGTAGGCATCAAAATACCCACACACGAATTAGCACCTTCAACATGGGTAGAAAAGGAACCTTGCTGAGTAAAATTGCCCGCTTTTGTATCCTCTTTCTTTTGTAAGTGCGACCCAGTAATTTCCTAAGATTTTATCCGCTAACTACTTTCAATCACTCAATTGAAGTAAAGATTTCAAATTCAGCTTACACACTGTACTCAGTTCACTCACTGTAAAGTTCCACGTACCTTCGCAGCTCTCTGTCTACTACCTTCTTCATTACACATACGTCACGCTTACTTAACTTAGCTAGATTTCAATGTGGTTTTTCTAGCGCTTCAGGGTTGGCTGCTTGATTTTCTATTTTGCAAATTGGGTGTTGAATATTTTGGCGGTCTCCCAACTAAACTGTTACGCTTTGCCTCTTTTTCAAACACACATTACAAAGGCATTGATGAGAATTTGCGGTAAACATTCAAGTACATAATTCATTCTTGGGTTTAGCAACGGATCTTTGATTCTAAAGCCAAAATTGGTATGAGTAAGTGCAAATTATGGTTTCCTTTCGTTTATTATACATACTAGGTATTCATATGGTTGTCTTCATGGAACAATGGAAATAATGTAAAGATTAAGCATAGACATTAATTCTTTCTTTATTAGAAATGTTTTAGTGGGGCAGGTGCAAAACGCATGCTGAATTGTATTGTTTATGTTTTGCAATTATGAAAAGAGGAAAAGAATATCTTCAAATGTGTGGGCTGTTTTGTAATGAATTGGCCTTAATGAACCGGTTTTCGCCAAATCTGTCCCAATTTTTCTTTGGCTAAGTCCTTCCAACATAGGATATACTACGTCCAAAAAGAAAGAAGGATCTCATTGCATCTCCCCCAATCTGCAGCCCTACCAATTTTGTTCTTCGAGAAATGGCTCCACTTCACTAGTGCTCTCTCTCCTCTCTCACTCTTGGCAGAACTTACTCTCTGTTGAATTTCCAGGTTGACAGAGAAAATTCTCCACGATCTCAAACCAATAGCTGCCTGGATCACTCTTTATTCAAACTTTACAGGACAGGTATCTTCGAAGCGTCAACTTTATATTAGTATTTCTTGGGTTTTGAAAGGACTCGGATAGATCCTTCCCAATGCTGGTGAAGCTAAAAGTCATTTAGTAAGCCCTATCATTGGGCAACAAAAAGGTGAGGTATGTCGAACCTCTTTTCATGCGCATTATAGCCTCTCTACCGTGGAGCATACATAGCTAAAACTATTCCTATTACAGAAATTACTTCAATGTCATATTAATAACCTACCTAATCCTCGCTTCTAGCTATCCCAATTCAACAAAAAAGAAAATGCAAAAAAAACGTGCAATTCGTTTCTATGTAACAATAAACTTACAAACTGCCTAATACTCACTGACACGTTAAGATACAAGAGTATTAAAGTAATCTTATTAAAACAGTAGCCTTGCAGATGAAAATGGGTATTAAGTTATACTCTTTTAAGTACAAAACATACCTTTGTATTCACAACACATGCCATTTTAAGCGCAATGCCTTGAGTGAATCGCATCAAAAGTACCAAAGGCATTTGAGTATCTTATTTGGCATAAAGATGTCATATATTATATATGCCAAGCATGTCCTTACGCAGACACATTATCCTGATTCGTTACCTAATTTCACATGTCACTTGACTTTGATGCAAAGTCATATGAATTGTGCATATGTGATGTGATGTGTAGTGTATCTTATGTGTGATCGTGTTGAAGTTGAAAGAAAATAACACAGTTGATAAACGAGTCAAGCAACTGTGGAAGCATTTATCGAGGGTAGCTTGAGAGTCTGTGGAGTAAATGGGTAAGTGATTTAGAACGTTTGTGTAAAAAGGGTCAAAAGGTAAGTGAAAAAGATTACTAAGCATCTATATATTGAACAAAAAGACACAAAATGGTAATAAGCAAATTTAACCCAAGATAATTGAGGATGTTTTGCTTTTCTTTTCGTCAAAAAACAATTTGTGTGACTTTTTAATGTCCCAAAACATGGGGAGATCTAATTTGCCTTGAAAACGAAACAAACATTTCAAAACAGAATATTAAATTAGGCAATTGTAGTCGTCACAGCTGGTCACAATTTAAAGGTAGCGCAGTATGAGACGCTGCAGCTGAGAAAGAAATAATAAAAGGGTGTGAGAAGGGACATAAAAAAGGCTCTGCAGGGCATTACGTCAATCAAGTTGTCTAATAGCCGAAAGTTGACAACAATTTGGTACGGATTGAATTTTTCGATGGTCCAACAGATCACAATGAGAATACCTACCGTTCCTTCTTTAACATATAAAGAGAAAGTGGAAAGCAAGAAGACTTCAAGCAAAGTATCATCATCATCATTTATTGACGCTTGACCGCCTAGGCGATTTTAGCCGTTTCGTATCAAAGCACGCCATTTATTCCTTTTTAGCGATAAGTGACGCCAATTGGAAACCCCAAGGGAGTTCCTGTCATCCTCCACTTGATGTTTCCATCTCAGTCGAGGCCTCCCCTTTTCTCTGCTGCCGAATTCGGGTGTCGATTGGAAAACCTTCTGTTTGTCCATTCGCATAACATGACCCAGCCAGCGGAGCCTTTGGGCTTTAATTCGCTGAACTATGGTCAGGTTTGCGAAAGCTCGTACAGCTCATCGTTAAATTTCCTTCGTTGACGTCACGGTAAGGACCATAAATCTTCCGGAGAACTTTTCTCCAAATACTCCAAAGGCCATCTCATCTTCTCTTGACACTGTACATGATTCCAAGCTGTGCATCAGGACTGGTATGATGAGAGATTAAAGAGCATGAACTTTGTTTGTCGAGAGGGGACTTTACTTCTTAATTTGCCTACTTAGTCCAAGGTACCACTTGTTGGTAAGATTGATTCTCCGTTGGATTTCTAGAGTGATATTATTTTCGGTGTTTATGCTGGTTCCCAAATAGACAATTTTTTTTCTCAAGAACTTTCAGTAGTATACTCTATATCATGAACCTCCGCAAAGCAAATATGTATCTGATGACATTTTGAAGGCTTCAAAAAACATGTTCACTTAAAAGGATTCTAAAAATACAAAAAACGTTAATCAAAGCGCATTTTTTCATCCCTATGCAATTTCCTGCTGAATGCATATTTTGTCATTTCGATCAAAAATAAGGTCACATAACCTTTATAAATATTTTAACGTTAAAAAAAATACCACACAAAATACACAACAACCTCATCCCTTGCTATGAATTTCAACCTCATTTTTTCACGCATCGATAACAGATTCAACACATTGGTGAAGAGTATGTTTCGTTTGCGGCTCATTGAATTGGGTTCAAGGAAGAAAATTTTCCCACTAATAAGCCGCAGGCAAAATACTTGTGCATACATTATACTTAATGCAAATGCGCATAATCCAGCTTATACAACGGCAAAGAGTCATCAACTTTCATGCACAAAAAGCAAAAACAAAAACATCATAAAACAAAAAAATAAAAACGAATTATTTTTAGGGCGTTCCAGAGTCCTTTTAAATCCCCCTTTCAATATTTTTCGCACGTCAGTTATATACCTACAAAAAATTTGCAATATTTATTACAGTCAAGCAGACATGCATTATTAAAAAGATACCCTGATGCTGATTACATTATGATTATCGCTAACATGCATAATACGCACACACACGCAACTGCGATATGAATTTTGCAATGTTATGTTATCAAGTACGAAGCCTGAATTGACGACGTTCGTTTGAATTGAAGAGGGGGAAAGTCAAGGCACACACAAAAAGGAACATAACGAGTTTGTGAGTAAAAATGCACTGCACAATTAATATATAGAAAGATACAAAAGTTTGTAAATTGAATGAGTTGCGGCGATTAAAATTTTGCAACCACTTAGGCAGATCATAATATCACCGTTGCTCTGGCACAGTGATTGCGTTAAAGGGCGAGGCACTTTAAAGAGGACACAAATTCTTTTTATTTTTAGTTTTTGCTTTGGAACAAGTTTGAAAACTTGTTTGCTTGTGAATGAGCCAATGAATACCTATGGATGACCAAAGAGTTTTAAGTCGTTAATATGCTTGTAATTTTGTTGAAATTAAAAATTACTGATACCAGTTGAGTTGACTTGGAAGGGTGTTTCCGGAAGGGCGGTTTGATATGATTGAGCCGAAGGTGGTCAGTTTCTTTTTTTGGTGAAGACAAATTTTACCAAAAAATACGTGAAGTTTTGGAACGGACTTTTCACAGTCGTTCGAAACCAAAGAAGCTTCATACATAGCAACTCACGACACTCTAAACTTTTTATTATGCTTGCTTAGCCATAAGCTCTGTTTCCCCTGGACTTCTTGAAGAGCACAAGAAAAAGAGGGTCTCGCTAGCCTTATTAGTTTCTTATCATCAGGATAGCCTGGTGTATGACTCAAAGTCAATGACAGTGTCTAATGAATATATTCCGTATATCATGTAGTCGCCTGATGTACGTCTCAAGGACAGTGTCAATAGAAGATAAGATGACCCTTAGAGTATTTGAGAGAAAAGTTTTCCGGAAGATTTATGGTCCTTTCCGTGATGCCAATGGCGAGTATCGAAGGAAATTTAACGATGAGCTATACGAGCTTTACGCAGACTTGACCATAGTTCAGAGAATTAAAGCCCAAAGGCTCCACTGGCTGGGTCATGTTATACGAATGGACAAAGAGGAAGAGGCCTCCCCCCGACTGGGATGGAAACAACAAGTGGAGAATGACTTGAATTCCCTTGGGATTTCCGATTGACGCCAGTCATCGCTAAAAAGGAATGACTAGCGTGCTTTGATAGGAAACAGCCAAAATCGCCAAGGCGATTCAAGATTAAATTAAATTATTACTCTTCAGATATCGGTTAGATTAGCAAACAAACTTGGTCTGTCTGCGACAGGAAGACGAAAGAGCCTTCTAAAGAGATTACTGGTCGCTGGGCATTTGGAGACGGCAGGGAACAGTCTATCGAAGAAGGGAGACATCATTGAATGATCGTTTTCCTCACTACACCCGTCATAAATTAAAAAAAAAAAAAAACATTTTTCTTTTCAGTTTTATCCAAAACGGGTCGAAGGTTATATAGCGGATGATGAAAATAAACAAATACAAAGCAAACAAAATAAAAATGTTTTATGAGAAACATACGTTGACGTGCCCAAAAAGCGCAAATTATTCCCACACAAGCGAAAATAAAAGCAAAGTAATAATAGACAATAAAAAAAAAACGAAAAAACCAAATGTACTTTCCATTCAAGGCATGGCATACATTAAAAAGGCCAGAAACTACGAGTACAACAAAACACTTGCCGCACAATTTCGCGAAAGTAATTCACTTAAGCTGCGTGAAGCAAAATACAACAAGCGCTGTATGTGTAATATTTATGTCATGACGGCTTGTTTGAATCGTGACGCGTTCGAAAATTTATGCCAGTTACCACCGTCAAAGTTGCGAAATTTCATCTTGCAGCACTTTAAATGTGATTACACATACATACATTCAGGAATATAATCATTATACTTATGTGCATATGTTTGTCGTAGCATTAATGCTTATGTATGTGCATTGCAACAGTGATACACTTAATATAAATGAAATAAGTGTGAAAAACATGCTCGAATGCTTGCATACCTACTTTGTGAATACGTACTTAAAGTAGCAGAAAAATAAAATGAGCAGCTGCAAATGCAATAAATGGAGCAAATATGCATGAAGTCTCAAGTACTTAATACAGTAGTGTAGAAATTCGTTAGCGGAATGGTTTTTTGTATGCCGTCAAAGTGCGAATTATGAGCCATGCCACATGTCCAGTGTGACATGACAATTGGAAAGGACGACGTGTTTTTTTTTTTTTTTTGTGAGCGTGAAAGAAGAGTAGGAATGCAAAAAATGTTAACTCTTTTGTTAGTCACTGTGGGGCATGAAAGAATGGAGTCTAATATTCAGGCAAGTTGATTCGGGAGCAATGAAAACAATTTACTGCAGCGTAGCATGGAGAACTAAGCTAGGAGCGTGGCTGGAAGATCGACAGATGGATTGTGGACAATGAGTCTCCAACCCTCGAAATTGCAAACCAGGTGGTAAAAATCTTCAAATAAGAGATAAAACATCATACTGCAAGTCCAACCGTCTTAGGTCACACACATGGGTAAGTAGGCCCGTCCAACTGTCTTGGCACACAACGAGGGCCGGTTTAAGATTGCCTGTTTCATTTGAAACATGGGTGAGTAGACTTGAAGCAGATTGGAACCACAGCCCTTTCAGCCGCCAGGCCAATGTGACCTAACCATCAAAGGCGAATACTGCCTACTGAGGACAGTTTTGGACCCACGGCCCGTCCAACTGTCTTGGCTCAATGCGTAATGGTTTGATTGGGTAAGCAAGTGTAAGTCTTTGATAATAAACCTGCGTTATTTTCATAGAGGATCAGGACCACTACTTCAACCAGTACCGCTACACGAAGAACAAAGACTTTATGATGACCCCTAGGTCTCAAAGGTATGAATGAAAACCTTGAAGGCTGCACTTCTCTACTGCATTATCTTCTCCACAAAAGTCATGTTTAAAGAACTCGAATTCACGACTCCGGCCTTGTCTGAGGCCTAGTTTGGTTGGAGAAGTTGCTGATAATTTAGACGGAGCTTGCAAAGTCAAATTCAAACATAGCAGCATACAGGCAACTCCTTTTCAAAAGCGAATTTGAAATCGACAAAGAGAAGACTGATTCCGCTGTACTTGGTGACGTGACCGGAATCGCACTTCTTATGGATTGTGCTTATGGGTTATGTTGCATGCTTTTACCACCTCTCCGCCTTCGTGTTTCAACAGCTCAGCGGGTAGTCCGTTTTTCCAAGGCGCTTATTATTTTTGGACCGCTAGCAAGATACTCGATGTGTCTAGAAGACGAATGAAAAATTCGACATTCAACTGCAGAACTGAAGACCCCTACCGCGATATCACAGACCATTTTCAACTCGGCTGCGTAGAGTGAGGTAGTCTCCTCTTTATGAACTCCCCTTCCTCATCAGTTGGGAGAATGAAGTATGTAATATTACAGCTGAGTCTAAAATCCCTGCAGAATAGTTACAAAAAAAATTAAACTCTAGTTTAGTGAGCAACTTATTCGAAATTTAATAATTTTGATATCTTTGATTCTTTACCCTCCAATGCCACAGTAGTGGATTCACCAACGAAATGCATTTAAAATCCGGTTTTTATCACAACCGCATCGTCCCACCTTTCACTCTTCTCTTCAATCTTCAACGTAACTACTACCTTTGGTAAAGAACTGCACCGTAAAACTTGTTTATACTTTATTTATTTTTAACCTTTTATGTTCAGCTTCTCTTAATCAAACCACAAAGCAAAAATGTGGAAAATTTTAATATTATATACAGCATATGATGCATGTACTTAAGTAAATGAATAAAGCAAATAAACGATAAAATGTAAGTTTGAAAGAGGCACAAGCGCATACACATGTATGGATCAAGAAGAATATACAGATGAATTCTATTAGAAGGGTAAGCAGAAAAAAGGCCACTGCAGCCACCAGTCAAAGAGTACCTAAGCATCATTCCCAGACAGACAGACAAATTGAAATTAGGTAGCAGGAACAGCAAATACCGAACTCGGCTGCTGCTGCCAGAAATGCGCCAACCAAGTTAAGATAGCTGCAGCAGTCACTGCATCCAATTCTTTCTTGTTTGCATTTTATTTGTATTGAAGTCACTGAAATGCCATCCAACAAGCTCGAATTAAATGAAAATTAAAATAAAACTAAAAAAAACAGGTCGTCGATCGGATGATTCAATTGTCGTCGAACGAAGTTGTTTGCGGGCCAACAAAGCATATTGAAGTAGTGCAGCTGCCGCTGGAACATAAAATAACCCAAGCGGGCTATAATTTTAAATGCACACTCGATTACGTTTTCATATTTTCGCGCCTCTTAAACGACGAAATATAAACACGGTTGCCACACTCAAAACCAATCTTGGACCAATATTTTTCAGAAGAAGGGCTAAAACGAAAAAAGTGGATCAAAGATTTTCTTCTTGGGTGTTGTTGTTGTTAACGACAAAAAAACACTCCCCGAAGGTTCTGGGGAGTGATCTCGAAATTGACAGTCCTTGGCCGGATATGAATCCGGTACTCCCTTGCGGTACTGCCCGACTGGCTCGGGAGCGATTTGGTATGACCAGCGGAACCTTCTAGTCATGTCATCCCTCCATCCGGAAGAAGATGGGTAGAGAAAGGTGAGAGGCATCATATTAGTCGCCTCTTACGACCGGTGTGCCTACCTCGGGCATATTCTAAACCCATAACGGGCAGGGGTTGGATGTTGCCACTTCGTTTACAGGGTTGCCACCTTTCGAAGTTTTTTCTTAATATTAAGCAAGAAATGCCTCAGCGGACTATCTTCAGCTTTGAAATGCCTCAGCGGACCATCTTCAGCTTATTGAAATCTCTTATAGTAGAAAGTCCAGGGAGTATCAGCATTGGATTACATTGCAAAGTACTTTGACTGTAGGTACTCCTTGAAGTACGAGAAGTAAGGCGAAGGGTGGAGTAGGTGGTCCAGTCCTAGGACATCGCAATGTTAAATGGAGCACAATCTTTATATGAAAAATGATTGCATTTGGAGTACTCTCATATTCCAATTAGAATACTCTTTAGACATCGAACTAGGTGCTCTCGATTTTTGCAGGGTATACTAACAAAGATGTTTTCAGACAGGGTTACCACCTAACGGTATTTTATTTATTCCTTCGTATATCGACAAATATCTCGAGAACGGCTGAAGCGATTTGGGTCAAGAATTTCTGATTGGGTATTTTCGAAATGGACCAAAGTGGCAACCGTGAATGCAAACGGAAGAAAAGAATCGAAACTCGATGGTTACGGTAGCGTTGGAAACGTAGCGGTGTACCTTTCGTTGTATGTACCCATATTGATTCCTCCCTAATTTGTGTCGTTGTGCGATTTTATTTATTGAAATTGTGCAAATAAAATTTTGTGGTCAATAAAATGTGAGAAACCACAAACAAAAGAAGCAGCGGTAAGCACAATCAGCAAGACAGATGCACAAAGTTTTGTTATTGTTTAATGCACAAAAGAGCAAAAAGATGTGTGGAAAAGTAATATAAAAACGTTTTTATGCACAACATCAAACTCGCCTCACACCGTGCTATCAGCATGCAATTGCACAACTGAGTTGGGAGTTGATTTGGTTACTGTGGATGAGACTGTAAGCTGTTGGTGATTAGGTTGTGCGCAAGCGCTATTATAGCAGCAACATCTGCAACCACCGCCTCAAACCGCATAACCAGAAAAATCAACAAATTATAGACAAAAGGGTGTAAGAACCCACAGGAGACAAACATGAGAAGAGAGAGTATCTTGTTCAAAAGTAATCGATAATGAAGAAGATGTTGCAAAAGTTAACGACATCATCAACGCTTTTTTGCATTCTTTTTTTGTTTCAAGCTGTACTACATATATTTTTTATGTCATATAAAAAAAAATATGCTAGCAACAAAAAGCAGCCGCAGCAACAACAAAGATACTGCTAGCTCTTATGCCAGCACTAAAAGTGAATTGCTGCTGCACGTGATGTTGCCGTTGCAATACTTGCTTAAATTATTGTACGTCAGCGTGTGTGTTGCAGCAACTTTAGTTGTTGATTGTTATTGGCGTTGAGTAGTTGCTAGTTAGTTGATGCACTTGGCCTGTGGTCAGCTGGGATTAAATGAAAGTGCGAACATGGTTAGGATGATGTTCAACTTCTTATGTCCATAATTGTGTGCATCATTCACTCACTCACTTAAGAGTTTTGTTTAGTTGTTGGGTCGTTATGTTGTTGGGCAGCTCAAGCGATTAAATAACATTTCCTTTTGTGAGTTGTTTTATTCGTTTTTTGCAAGTTAAAACCCCTAAAAGGCTATGTGTTGCGGCATTTGTGTTGTAGGTAAATGCGCTGCTAAATTAAATGAATATTAAGGAAGTTGTTAACACTTTTTTTAAAATGCACAATGTAAACATAAGTCATGCGATTTGCAAATCAATGAGAAATGTTTGCGTTCTCACGTCGAACGTGAAGAGAATATATGACTTACCCCAGCAGATCAGGGGCTTAGAATATAACCTCGTTAAGGCATGCCTATCGCTAAAGGCCATTTTACAAAGTATAGTGATTAGTATCTGCCATGGAATATTGTTTACATATTCAGTTGCATTTTCACTTCACTCTTTTTTGGCACATGTAACTTTCCTTGATAATATGTTTATTTGTTGCTATCCAATTCACAAAGTTTACTCGATAACATAGTGGTTAGTATTCGCCATGAAATTTGTTTTTTGTATTTTTAATTGTATTTTCACTTCACTTGTTTTTAGCTAATTCAACTTTCCTTGAAAATAAGTTCACTTTCTATTATCCATTTCACAATGTTTACTCGATAGTATAGTGGTTAGTATTCGCCTTGAAATATATAACCATAAACATTCAACCTAAACTATTCTTAACTTATACGAATACATATTAAACAAATGTTTTTTTTTTCTTATTTAAACTCCTGGCTAACATAAGTATGTACATTAACTAACTATAATCAAGTTGATACATTAATATCAAAATAATCTACACTATTTACATAGGAAGGCATTATCAGTGATAAAGCGAATAAAAACTACAATCCCCTATGTGGAACTAGATGGTTGATCTACGGATATGATGCCTCTAATCTCCCTTTACCCATCTTTTCTTACAGAAGGAGGAGGTGATTTGCCCTATAAGTTTCCAATTGTCATATTAAACCTTTCCCGCTAAAGTCGAGCAAGTACCAAGAGAATAGTCGTTTTTATCAGATTTCCACATGCGAAGGAACCCCGATTCCCGTATGCGCGTACGCAGTCCTTGCTCTTAAAGCTGCGCCTGTTTTAAGTTGAAAAGTTAAGTCATAAAAGTAAATTAATAATTGTAAATGTGACAGTTTGAGTTACGATGCCGAGAGAGATGTGTTAAGCGTAAGGCGTAAAATAATAAAAGAATTTACTACCTGATGTGAATTTTAAATAGAATTATAACAATAAAAAACCAAATACAGCACAACAGCATAAATAATTGCCAAGTACTTGGCTATACAAAAAGTTAAAAAGTTTTCAAGCGCTGAAGTAAGCAAGTACGAAAAATATCAGGTGAGAACCACACAAGTTGTCCTTTAGTGGATATACATAGCGACACACACAACAAATATATTAAAAGTAAAGACTTTGTTTGAAAAACAAACATTCGCTCCAAAATGGCAAATAAACTTATTACAAGTTAAAACAACATTAATTTATAGCGAATTCACCCACTCCATAACAAGCAAAGTTTAGTGTAGCTTGACGCTTCTTAGCACTTCTGGACGCATTTTGGCGCGCTATGGAATTTTCAGGTACACATTTCTTTACAACAGCTGTTTAGCGAATTCCGGAATACGTTTCCTGAGTCACGTTCAACCTACGCAGAAAAGATTTTTCACCAAACAAACAATATTAGGTACAATTGAAAAAATTACAGGAACCGTATACAATCAGGCAGGAATTAAAAAAACACGAAACCAACTAAAAGATACTTAAAACAAATTGGAAAAAAAGAGTCTCAACCAAAAAAACAGCAAGCCGTTTTGGTACATTATGAAATTATACGCTTAGGTTGTTCTGCCTACGCACTGACAGCTGTGCCAACATAATGTACCGTGCAACATGAATGCTTTGTACCTATGTTTGTTAACGTATTTCCACACTGCTTGGACTTTAGCTAATGCAGAGTAGACACTGCAGAGTAACGAAGCGTCGCAGCTATTCCGCATTCTTGAGATTTGTTTTTGGCACCATGCGCCACGCTGACTTTGAATACATTTCCCATTGCGCTTCGAATGAATGCCACCAACAAAAATACTGTTCGGAGAGAATACAAAAAATTTAGCACAATTCGCAACACGCATTCTGGAGTTTGTAGTGTTTATGTTGTTGTTGTGCGTTAACGTTATGTTAGTGGCATAAACATGATTTATGACTTTTCTCGCTTTTCTTAACTACGCCGCATGCCGACAGCACTATACTTACATACATATAAGTATGTATACATTTGTAGTTTCATTTCTACTTTGTCTTCTGCAGGCAAAGTTCCCATACATTCAACAACCTGCCTGCTACATTGCTCTGTGACCTGAAAAGGCACAGCACAAACATGTCGAGTGGGTATGATGTGCATTACGCCTTTACTAGGCCACTGCCGTAGGTTGTGTCGCATTGTTGACAGCAGATTTGGAGGATGAAAAGAAGCAAATTACGTCACATTTAATACAGAAAAGGGAGTTCCTTTGATGTTAAATGGTAGATTAAGATTTTCTACAGTTAAACTCTGTTGTGTGCATATAATAAAGCTGCTGCTTAAGAGGATTTGCATTGTGAGAAATGTTTACGCAAATGAATTTACATGAATGATTGCTGTAAATGTGTAGGAGTTCCCATGAATATGTAAGTGGTGATTTGCAAAATACTTCAAGGAACCCCTTTTTGACTTAACATTTCCAAATGCGCACATTCAAAACTTCTTGTTAAGATTGGCATGAATAATGTGTTTACATATGATCACTTAAGTAGGGGTTTTCTTCTCAGTCTCAGTGTTTGTCAATGACTACTTATATTTGGGCTTGATTGTGCATGTGTAAATAAGCGTTAATGCATATTTGTAAGTTGATGTGCGGTTTCCATGCTTCTGTTATTTAATAATCACACGTTTAGCTTATTTTAATCTGATAAAGACTTCTTGACCAAAAACATTAATTAATGGTTAAATACCAAATTAACAAGTAAGAAAGCTATTCAGATTTACAATACTTTTTATCTTAAAATGTACTTTTAATATTGTTATGCTTATTTTTATGTACTTGCTACCTATAATTATAATATCCTAATTCGTATGATACATAGTCTTGGAATAGTAATTTAAATTTAACTACAATATTAGTTTACACTTTTCCCAATTGCTTTTTGTACTTTTTTCACGCAAACACTTACCTTAGTCTTCCTTCATAGTAAGTATTCATCCATTTTACAAAGTGTACTCGATAGTATAGTGATTAGTATCTGCCATGGAATATTTGTTATATACCTATTTAGTTGTATTTTCACTCCACTTTTTTTAGCACATGTAACATTCCTTGATAATAAGTTCACTTTCTATTATTTTAGCTCATCAAACTTTCCTTGAGAATAACTTCACATTCTATTATCCATTTCACAAAGTTTACTCGATAGTATAGTGATTAGTATCTGCCATGGTATATTTGTTATACATATATTTAGTTGTATTTTCACTTCACTTTTTTTAGCACATCCAACTTTCCTTGATAGTAAGTTCACTTTATATTATCCATTTCCCAAAGTTTACTCGATAGTATAGTGGTTAGTACCTATTAGCCTTATATATTTAGATGTATCTCAACCTTAACTATTCTTAACTTATACGACTTAAACAAATGTTTGTTTTAATTTAAACTACTGGCTAACATAAGTATGTACATATGTATATTTTACCCAACATTAATTATAATCAAATTGAGACATTAATAACAAAGTTATCTACACTATTTACATGGGTAGGCATTATCAGTGATACGACATTAGATATGGTACAAAGCTATATAAGTAACAGTTTAAGTAAATAATCTCACTTATTTGTATTTAACAAAGCAGAAACGTGTGTAGTATTAATAGCTTAGGATTTTCACCGTAAAATTCTGCGAGTGCAGTTTTTTCTTACGCGTATCTTTTTACCTCATTATAACTTTGACAGCACCCGTTGTGTAGTGGTATTTGAACAGCTTTAAATCGAATTGCTTATTATGCCAACTCACTTATTAATATAGACCGAACTACTGCATACCTACATTTGATATTTCTGTTATTAAAATACGAAGAATTTTGGATTGAAAAGTACATAAACTACACCACCTTTTTAAATCTTAACAAAAACTGTCTTTCATAATCCTTCCCTAACCAGATTTCGCACACATAATTTATGTGCACATTAAAGCAAGTCTACCCCTAATAAGTATTCAAATTTTCAAACTGGCCGAAATGGGAATGTCGTATTATTTGAACAAGGTGTTGGATTTGTTTGCATTGTTAATTTTATTGCAGTATTCACGTATATTCTCACATAACCTCCACTACCACATTTGTAAACAACGGACATCTAACGAAAAAGGGCAGATGTTTACAATGCTGCCGAATGGGCATTCGACCATACAACACTTTAACCAGACACATGTTGAACGACTGACAACAGCTATTTGTGCAATAAAGCAAACATAATAATCGAACATCCATATAACCGCCAAAAACAAACAATCATACAAGCAATCAACGATACACAACAAAAGCAAACATACATAAAGTACACAATGTATAATGATATCTGTAGTATGATTGAATGACTACGTCAAGAAGGTAAAGTAGAATATAAACTCTGGGAGTTATTATCGTAGCTTATGACTTATTTGTAATTATACTCCATATAAGATACCAAAGGTAAATATTGGCATTTGGCAGTAACTACTCGTGTAGTTTATGTTCGGACAAGAAAGACACACAATCCTAATAAATATGATCGACTGTCAATTAACATAAATACGTACTCGACTTCATAACTGGAAAGTCAAGCGAAACCTTTGAAACGTGAAATGTAACAGAAATTTGTTTTAATGGAACTCATAGAAAGAGACATTCATGAAAGCATTCACAACTGCGTCACTACAAATTATATGTAGACTCTATAAGAGAAAAATCGAATTTAATCTTTCCTAGACCTTGAAATAAATTCCCCCAACCTGATATACACTACACTTTATAAATTTATATAACAGCTTTTAAAGATATTATAAGCGCTTTGAGCTAGACCAGTGAATTATTGTATGAACTATATAGACAGTGGTGGAACTATATAGACAGTGGTGTATATTCCTTTTCACTTTTCAAATAGAACTTATCAGTCAAGTCACCTAACCTTACTTGTATTGCAAATTAGATTATCTAGGAAAACATAAAAGGCTCAGTAATATCAACTGTAATTTATCTTAAACTCTATACAAAAACAAAAGGTCTATGTACTCACCTAATATAAATTACTTCATCGTTGTTGGCTTGTCTACGCCAACCAGGTGCTAAATTGGCAATGCTCACGGCACTTGGCTGAGCTACCGTAGAGTTTGTGGTTGTTACAGTTGTAGCAGCATCTGCAGCACCAGCACTCACATTATGGGTATCAGCGTTACAACTGGCATTACTAATTGCAACATGTTGGCGTGAGGCGATTGTGGGTGGTGTTGCCAACCCAACATTATGATTCATTTTTAATGAATGCTTTTGTTGTTGTGCTTGCTGTTGTTGCTGTAAACTGTTTTGTTGTTGTTGAAACATTTGCTGTTGTTGCTGCATTACAGCATTATTTTGTTGTTGCTGATAAATATTTATTGGCTGACTGCGTGTTGCACTGTTGTTGCTAGCAACATATAGTGAATCGCCATTTACCAAGCCGGCTGGTAAAGGTTGCGATTGTACATTTTGCACTTGTTGTTGTTGTAGTTGCTGCTGGCGTTGTAGCTGCAATTGTTGCTGTTCTAAATGTTGCTGTTGTTGCTGAATTTGTTGTTGCTGCTGGTGCTGATTAAATATCTGCGAATTGTTAGCAGCACGCATAGCGAATTTAGTAGCGCGCAACTGCTGTTGTTGCTGCTGTGATTGCGTTTGTGCATGTTGCTGCAGCTGCATTGGTTGTTGTTGCTGCTGTTGTTGTTGTTGCTGCTGCTGTTGTTGTTGTTGCTGCTGTTGTTGTTGTTGCTGCTGTTGTTGTTGTTGCAACAATTGCTGCTGACCATTATGCATCTGTTGCAATTGCATTTGTATGTGTTGTTGCATATGTTGTTGCTGCTGATGCTGTTGTTGTGTTTGCTGCAGCTGTGACAAGGATTGTTGTTGGATTGTCAAAGCATGGTGCTGTTCTTGCTGCTGTTTCATGGATTGCTGTAATGTTGGTCGCAACGAAATCACATTTAAATCTTGTTGTTGATGTAGGTGTAGTTGTTGTTGCTGTTGCTGCTGATGATGCTGCTGCTGCTGATGCAATTGTTGGCCAGCACTGGCGGCAGCCATTCTAAATGTACCGAGTTACCGTTTAAATAGGACGCGTGAAAGTCTCTGCAATTAAACAAGAGCGGACATTAGTTTTTTACTAAAACGGATGAACTTAAAAGTACTTTAGAATTAATCTAGATATTTAAGGTAGAGGTAGAGATAAAGATATAGATAGACATAGGGATAGAGATTGAGGTAGAGATAAATACAGAGATGAGGATAGGGATTGGATAGGGATGAAGACATATATAGAGATAGATATAGGGATTGGAATAGAAGAGATAAGGAAAAGAAGCAGAAAGATATGTAGAAATATGAAGAGGAAAGGAAAGTTAGAGGCACGGACCCCTGGTAGATCTCAATTGGAGGTACATTAGAGAACTAGCCCCATTCTTCAATATCTTAGCTTTAGACAACATTTCGAGAAACATAGCGTTCTCTAACAAAATTGGATATAATTCTCAAATCGAGAAAACCATAGTTAGTTCTCTATTCGAATTCTAATGTCATTTTCTAATAGGATTCTAATGTGATTTGAGTTTCTGTCTAGTTCTCTAACCTATCTTTAATCGAATTCTAATGTGGTTCTCTACTGTCGCCCTCGAATAGACAACAGTTAGAGAATTACTCTAGTTATCAAACGTAAAGACGAACATTTCTGTATTGCATACTACTCAGTGTTGGGATACTGCTTATTTGAATATCGGTAAAAAATAAAAAGGGAAATGCGTGACTTTGCCAGCGATATGAAAAACTAGAAAATTTAGTTTTATCTTCAAGCCCAAAAATACAAAATTTCAAATAGCTCTATTGTTCCGGTTAAAAAACCCCCACTCATATATTTCAATTAGAACACAAATTGAGCGTACAACCTATTTTTAAACAGTTGACTTCCTGAAGAAGCAAACATCAACGTCAATGATAAACCCAAAAATCCATTAATTTTTGTGACTTTTCAATGAACTGTTCAATTTGGGCGAGAACACGCACAAAATAGTTTTGCTTTCAACGCCAACTATAAATTTACCTGCCACGTTTGCACAAGGACCTCGAACAACATTGTAAAACAAAAAAACATACTTAAAAAGGTATAACATTTGAATATTTTGTTGATATGTTTGTTATTTCTATTCACCCATTTAACCTTCTAATCTGGTGTAGGTAGTTTAGTTTACAAACAACATTTTTCTTTGCGCCTTTTTCGTTTCAAGTGTTGCGCTCTGATGACTAAATTTGGGATTATCTTCAATCAGTGCGGGTTATACCCGCATATTTTTTCCATTCCATTAAATTTGTGAAATTTCGATGAGTCAGTAAGAAAAAAAAATATTCATATACCACCAAGTTGATGGGTGCCACTGGCGTTAACGTCACAATCCTTAGGGATTATTTTTTTTCTTTTCAGCTCGTTTTCGACTTCCTCTATGTATGGTTTCATGTGTATGCACACAAGTACCACACAAGTGGTTGTTGTTTATATGAACCCATGCTCATTTTTTTATAGATTTACATGGAAAGTTAATAATGCAAACAATTTTGTTTCTTACTGTTGACAGATATGAACAAGATTAGGTCATCTTTCTTCACTTCCTTTTTTTTTTACTTATAAAATCATTACAAATAGAAAACTAATATTTTATGGAACATATGAAAGTGATGTCAGTATTTTAGGAGCTACATGGCTGGAAAAAGGGGACCTCAAACGAAACTTAAAGAATAACTTTGAACTTCTCTTCGCATTAGGCTTCCGGTTTCCTTACCCACCGCTTCAAAGTGCTCCCTGAAAGTTAATTTTGAGTCGATGTATACTACGAAGTATTTTAAATGCGTCTTTGAGATGATTTGATGAACCCCACAGTTATTTGATGATTTCCCCGTTTTCGGCAGCCATTTTTTTATTCCTCCTGGATCAGATTCAGTGTCTTTGTGAGACAGTAATAATTAATTTCTCCTGCTTTGACTTCCGGTCATTGCTTCTCTAGCTATATTGACAACTGTTTGTGTTAGCTAGCCTTTGTTTCAGGACTAGCCTTTTTGTGTTCCATGAGCGTGGAAACACACCTTCTTGGATCAAAGGGATCAGTAAATACTGATAGCCTTGCTTGTATCGCTGTATTAAGTGCTATGTTCGGCACTTCATTAAGTCCTGGAGATTTATTATCAGCACCTCTGCTTGAAACATCCATTACCTCTTGCTCTGAGATTCTTGGATTTCTGCTACATTCTTCGAGGTCCTTGTTTTGGATAGTCCATAATCTTGGAAAAGGGGTTTAGACACCACAATTGTGGGGCTCGTACGTTGATGCAATACCTTCCCTGTATGCTTAGCTCTAAGGGTCGGGTTCGGCAGGTTCTAAGAGTTTCTTTAGCATATTTTCATATTCCTTTTTATGGGATTCTAAGTGATTTTTTTTAGCTATGTTTGTATGTACTTCGAAGCTCATCCTATTGTGGAGATGCGCAAGCCCTCTGCGCGCTCCGCATCTGGTAAACTGGTGTACGATGAGAGTTTTCGCGATTTCTAGGCATGGAGGCATATTATTCCGCCCACAATTTCTTAGTTATTTGCACCGTTAGCTCTTCCTAACGTAGCTTCAGCACTGAGGTACATATCATTATTCCATAGGGTGTCAAATGCTTATCAGTCGACTCTGGACTCTGCTAGACCCAACCTTTTGTCAGGCTTCCAGCAGCTCTTGCGATGTCTTTAAAAAGTAGGTCGCCTCCCATTTGGTGCACCCTGGGTAACGCTAAATGACCTACATGGTCTACACGGCTAGTTTCTTGTCTTGCCGGTTCTACGAGAGCGGTGCCAGTACTGTGCTGTACCCATCGTGCCGAAACGACCCGGGCCGTTTTCTTATATCGACCCGGCCAAGAGCAATACACTCGGGGTGACCCTGTCTGACATTTAGGCAGGGCTACACCTCGCTACAACAACAACATGTCTCTACTTTCCAACGTTAGATCTAAGGTCAAACGTCTGTGGCTCGTATCGAAGGCATATTTCCCAGCTTCATTAAGAAGCTTTAACTTCAGAAATGAAAGGCTTTCGAGAAGAATTCGTTCTAAAGTTGCTTCTACTGCTGTCCCATACAGAAGATCAAGCTTTGAAATCTCTTCGTGTTAGGGTCGGGTGTTTGCCATATGCTTCCACCTTGGTCCCCAGAATCATTTCATTGAACTCGCTGATGGGTCCTCGATCTTTGCCTACGTGAATCCAGCTCCCGCCGTCATGTTTCCCTGAGAAGAAAATTTGCCCGATGTCCAGGTTACGGCTTTGTTGGCCGCGTTAGAGATCCATTTTGGTCATGTTTACCTTAATACTACGCAGAGAGTATCGCTGTGTCGTACCTATCCTGCTTCAAAAATGGTTTTTGGGAAAACCTTGAGTGGCTTCGCAATGATTTATCCCTATCCTTCTCTGTAGTCCTATCCCTATCGCCATCCTTATCCCTATATCTTACCCTATCTCTATTATATCTTGTATTTATTTTCAATAACATTTCCCATATCTAAATACAAATCTCTAAGTAGGTAGGTAGCTATTACCCAAATAGCTCAATTATTTAATCTGATTAATATCTAAATAGCGGTCACAATCCACTCATTTACCTGTTTATGCAATAGTTGATTTGAATCACTCGTCAAACGCTGCATATTCCAACGACAATAGCATCGCGCTAATCCAAATGTGTATTGGGTGGTGGTGTTGGCGATGATGCGATTTTGCAACAACAATAAACGGGCGGATTTACACGAATACGAAAAATATACGCGCTACCACTTATATCACAAAATATATATCTTTGTCATCGGCGATCAATAAAACAAAATAACTTTGGATTGTCGAGAATTAAACACGACAGCGAATCTCACGATTTTTTTAAGCGCGCACACAAACACACTCTTTGAATTCGTAAACTTGATATCAAATTAGACTTTGCATATAAATTGCCTACTTTGCGTATTAATTTCACTTTTTTCAATGCTTGTGTTTTACTGCTCAAACAATTTAATTACAATTTATATTTACCCAAAAATGAATTTAATGGTGAGCATAAACGATTTAGCTATACTTTATTTGATTTAATTAAATATTTTTTGGTTGGTTTACGCCACCAGCGACGAACAAATGTAGGCGGAAAAGTTGTTGAAAGGAGCGCGAAACGTAACGCGAGAGTCGAACCGACGTAGATACAACGATTATGATAAAACACGGAGAGCCACGAAATATAACACGCGGCGACAGCGAATACTCCTCACATACTCGGGTGCTGGATGTGTTGTGTAGAGTGGTTTGGTTGGTAACGGTATATCAATACACGGTGGGAGTTGGGGGTGGCGCTCCACAATAACAATAGCAACACGCGCAAAAGTAGGTGAGTGGAGCACACACACCTAAAAATTGTTGTGGCTGCGGCCTACTCGCACTCACTCTGGATTTTTTTTGCCGCTATTGTTGCGACTATGAATTTTCACGCTTTTTTGAATTTGCGGTTATAGCAAATACGTTGCAGCATCGATATTTATTTTTCGCACTTTTTAAAAGTTTCTTTTTCGATATTTTTTTACCGTTTTTCACTTGCACGAAATTGCAATTGCCTTGTCATCGCTAATTGTACGTTACACAAAATACCGTTTCACTAGTATTTTTTCAGTTGAGCTATTCGTGGCGCTATTTGCTGCATACTTTACTCAATGAATTTGATTGTTGCTAATAGGGTGTTTGCCTTGAAAGGGTTGCAGGGTGCGATTGAGTTATTCGTAGTTAAGCACATATGTATGACTTTTCTTGGAAATACCGATAGGAATTTTTTCGTATGCCTTATTTTTTTTCACTTGAATTTTTTTAACTGCTAGCGGCAGTTATTAAATATTTTTTTAGCTACCTATGAAGGTTATTCTTTTTAATTAGCCACACAGCAACAATACACCACCGACTGAGATGTATTATGAAGGTTATGTAGATATGTACATATGTATATGTGTATATTTTTCACTAGCACACCTGTCCACTGCGGGGAGTAATAAATCGACCGTTATGTATGCGCTTATATTAGGGACCTTGCTCTAGCAATAGGGTACTTTTTCAATTGTTTTGCTGTAATGACCAGCACATAGCAGCTGTTCATAGCTAAAGTTTCCCTTATTTGGTTAGTCACTCGCCCGTCTACACTTTCTCCCCTTTGAGAAACGACAACTTGAATGCCTCTTTTCGCTTTATGAATGACCTCAATAGGCGCATTCCATATTTTTATTGTTGCTTTGGTATTTCACACTCATTTTCAATAGCATATTTTTTGCAATTCTTGCGTTTTCTTTCTATTTCCTATTTAATTTCTATTTATAAAATAAACTATTTAAATTTGTTGCCACGCTTATTTCATTAATTTTCACACTTTGCAAAACATTTAATCGTTTCAATTAATTAATGAAAAGCCAGAAAAAACCACTTGAGCTCACTTTCGTAAATGAATTTTAAATTTCTCTCTCTCTATACAGCAACTCACTCACTCTGCTTTGTTGTTGTATTTGCTTCTACTTCCACACCTTCTCAATAATATTTTTTTTACTCTTTCCACTATTCCTCTTCCCATTCGCATCCACACGAATTCACTCACTTGATTTTCTCCAATTTGATTATCAATAAAATTTTGGTTTTGCTTTGCAAATATCTGAAAATGGCACTTTTTTCAATTTTCACAATTTTATTTCATTTGCACAATTTTAATATTTTTCTTTCTTTTTAATTTTTCCACATTTATTTTTTATAACACACAAGTTGTTAAAGACTTTCGAAAACAAATTTACGCGTAACCGCCGTACCGACGTCCGCTCAACACGAAATTCATTACAAAAGTGAGTGTATTTTCTGCCATTCGTTTCTCGCTCACTCGTTCATTCGTTGTTCGTTATCATCGTATATTCGCTTTTGGTGACATCGTTTTTCTGATTGCGACATCTGTTGTGGAAGAAGAATGTAAACGAAAAGAATTGGAAGAATTTGTGAGCAAAACAAAATTTGTATAATAAAAATTTATTATTGGATTTTTATAGTTATTCAAACGTTAATTGATGTTGTTTTGAATTCATATAGCTTTCAAATACAGTTAACTGCATGCTTTTCAAACGTAGCATTGGCTGCAGTACTGTTAACTGTATTTTATGTGGTTCCGTTCAAGCAACAGTGCTGTCGTTCATAGCTCAATTGTGTTATTGCATTTTAACTTTTTAAATGGTACTAGTACTGGTAGCCAGGGAGACTATACAGTAACTGTGAGTTTCGAAATGTACACTTTTCTTTCAAATAAATTGTTTGAAGAAAAAATTTGCATTTCAAAGCTCACAGTTAAAGGCTAATTTACACGTGTCGCTTTTTTGTCGTGCCACCGTATAAAGGATAATTTACATCATCATCATTTATTGGCGCTTAACCGCCTAAGCGATTTTGGCCGTTGCATATCAAAGCACGCCAGTCATTCCTTTTTAGCGATAACTGACGCCAATTGGAAACCCCAAGGGAGTTCAAGTCATCCTCCACCTGTTGTTTTCATCTCAGTCGAGGCCTCCCCCTTCCTCTGCTGCCGAATTCAGGCGACGATAGGAAAACCTTCTGTGCTGGAGCTTCTTTGTCCATTCGCATAACATGGCCCAGCCAGCGGAGTCTTTGGGCTTTAATTCGCTGGACTATGGTCAGATCTGCATATAGCTCGTACAGCTCATCGTTAAATTTCCTTCGATACTCGCCGTTGGCATCACGGGAAGGACCATACGTCTTCCGGAGAACTTTTCTCTCAAATACTCCAAGGGCCATCTCATCTTCTCTTGACATTGTCCATGAATCTGAGCCATACATCAGGACAGGTATGATGAGAGACTTATAGAGCGTGATCTTTGTTCTTCGAGAGAGGACTTTACTTCTCAATTGCCTACTCAGTCAAAAGTAGCTCTTGTTGGCACCGCTGGATTTCTAGACTGATATTATTTTCGGTGTTGATACTGGTTCCCAAATAGACGAAGTCCCTCACATTTTCAAATTTGTAACTATCAACAGTGACATGGCTGCCAAGGCGCAGGTGCGCCGATTCTTTCTTTAATGACAGCAAATACTTCGTCTTGTCCTCGTTCACGGCAAGACCCACTTTTTTCGCTTCCTTATCCAGTCCAGAGAAGGCAGCGCTTACGGCGCGGTTGTTAAGGCCAATGATATCAATATCAGCGGCATACACCAGCAATTGCACGCTCTTGTAAAAGATTGTACTATTGCGGTTTAGCTCTGCTGCTCGAATTATCTTCTCCAGCATCAGATTGAAGAAATCGTACGAAAGGGAGTCGCCCTGTCTGAAGCCTCGTTTGGTTTCAAAGGGCTCAGAGAGGTCCTTCCCGATTCTGACGGAGCTGTTGGTATTGCTCAACGTCATTTGGCAAAGCCGTATAAGCTTTGCAGGGAAGTCAAATTCAGACATGGCGGCATACAGGCAACTCCTTTTTGCGCTGTCAAAAGCAGCTTTGAAATCGACAAAGAGATGGTGTGTGTCGATTCTTTTATCATGGGTCTTCTCCAGGATTTGGCGTATCGTGAAAATCTGGTCGATGGTAGACTTACCAGGACTAAAGCCACACTGATAAGGTCCAATCAGTTTGTCTACGATGGGCTTCAGCCTTTCACACAACACGCTCGAAAGAACCTTATATGCGATATTAAGAAGATTGATTCCGCGGTAGTTGGTGCGGTTAGCGGGATTGCATTTCGTGTGGATTGGGCAAAGCACACTTACATTCCAATCCGGAGGCATGCATTCGTCTGACCATATTCTGCATAAGAGCTGATGCATGCTTTTTACCAGCTCTTTGCCTCCGTGTTTGAACAGCTCGGCGGGTAGTCCGTCTTTTCCAGGCGCTTTGTTGTTTTTGAGCCGGGATATAGCTATCCTCACTTCATCATAGTCAGGTGGTGGGACGACTTTTCCATCGTCAGGGATTGGGGTATCGGGTTCGACGTCTCCCTCGCAATTTAGCAGTGAGGAGAAGTGCTCCCTCCATAATTTGTACGTCGGTTACCAGGTCGCCATTATTGTCCTTACAGGAGCTTGTCCCGGTCTTAAAACCTTCCGTCGTCCGCCGGATCTTTTCATAGAATTTTCGGGCATCATTCCTGTCAGCCAGCATCTCAAGGTCCTCACACTCACGCCTTTCGGCCTCACTTTTCTTTTTTCTGAAAAGGCGTCTCTCTTCCTTCTTTCCCTCACGATATTGTTGCCATACACTGCGGGTTGCGCCCGTTCGCAACGTCTCCTTGTAGGCAGCGTCCTTTTTTTTCGAGGCAGTTTTGCATTCCTCATCGTACCAGTTGTTCTTGCGGGCTCGCTGGAACCCTATATGCTCCCATTGCTCGGTTACATCGTTAGGTCGGGGATTGCCCTCTGCTAGCAGGTGTGAGAGTCGAGTTGTGAAATTATCAGCTGTCTGTGTCATGCGCAGCTTCTCGACGTCAAACTTTCCTTCCGTTACTGTGCGCACTTTCTTCGTTGCACAGAGGCGTGTGCGTATCTTGGCTGCGACAAGATAATGGTCAGAGTCAATATTGGGACCACGCAGTGTACGCACGTCCAGAACGGTGGAGCTATGTCTGCCGTCAATCATGACATGATCAGTCTGGTTTCTTGTTCTTTGATCAGGGGACAGCCAGGTGGCTTGGTGTATTCGTTTATGCTGGAAGCTAGTACTACTGATGACCATATTGCGAGCAGCGGCGAAGTCAATCAACCTAGTGCCGTTGGGTGATGTTATATCGTGGAGACTAAATTTTCCAACTGTAGGACCAAAGACTCCTTCCTTGCCCACCTTGGCATTAAAGTCGCCGAGCACGACTTTGATATCATGTTGGGGGCAGCGATCATAAGGATAATTTACACGGGTCGATTTTCTGGTCAATTTTTGTCGTTCCACTGCGTTCTACCTTCAAATACAAGGTGTGAATCGATCGAATTGCTATTTACACGATATATTACGATAATATTACACAATATCGAGTTTTTGACGCTGAATCTTGCTTTTATTTTATTTTTGAGAAGTTCGTTGAAACGTGCTCCAAGTTTGACATTAAAATCAAAAAGTCGTATTTATGCAATCGTAAAAAAAACTGTTCCAATATAGGACGTCATGGAATTGGGAATTACTTTAGAACCACAACTAATATGCCATTACATTTATTCAAATACTATTCCAGGTAACTGCTTGAATGCGCTTTCGGACTATTTCGAGGACAAAATACCTCTTTTGATACCTCTTTCGACCTTTTTGGACGTTATATGAGATAGTGGAGCAAAATTCCGAAATCCCGGGATTGTCAAAAGGCTCCGTGATTCGATGCCTTAAAACGGCGTTTACATTGATCGATTTTTCATCATGATTCTGAAAATTGACTGGTGTAAACGGGTCTTTCAAAATTGGATGCAACAAAGTTGAAGGCCAGCCGACTTTGGTTCAATTTAGCATTCAACTTTTGTAACCCTGCGTTTGTTTGCGAATGTCAGATTTTGATGTAAAATTTGTTTATAAAACAAATTGTATCTTTTTTATTTGGCATGAATCTGCCTAGGCATTTTTAACCTTATTAAGAGCCAACACCCAGAGCAAAACCAGTGCTTTCCATCTCACTCAACCAGAAGAGTCTGCAAGATCCTCCTCCATTCTCGATACGCTTCTAAAAGGCTGTCTTTTGCAAATGTTGGAAAAAATTTTACTTTCGGGCTCATGAAAGGTGCGTTAACAGAGTTCAAAAGCACTTCCTCAGATAATAAAACAAAAGTGTTCCTCTGAGACACACACCTCATTCAATCTGAAAAAACTCGGGCTGACTTCTCCTTTCAATCATTGACGGAGCTCTTTTCGCTCCTTTCTGGAACCGCTCCATACTTTGTTGGCTTTGATTCGTAAAGCATTTCCTAGCCAGAATTCCCGATAACTTTGTATCAGCTGGACTAGATATCTATTTCCGGATTTGTTGTTGTAGTTGTTGGTGTTGTTGTAGAGAAACGTAGCTCTATCAAGATCTTCTAATAGGATTCCAAGGAAACAAATAAAGGGTTGGGCCAAACTGAGATTGGTGTTAGAAGAGTATGCTTCTAGGAGCAGGGGGTGAATAAGTGGTTAGGGTCGAGAGGACAACAGCTTTCCGAGAAAGCATTTCGCACTTCGGGGTTCAGTGTGTATTAGTAAGAGCTTCACCCATTAACTTGGAGTTACCAAGATCGGGGTTGAACGAGAGTGTCTCTCTCTCGGTAGATCGCAGGTAGGAACCCTTGGTGCTTGTTGTAGCAGAACGACATTCGCCGGACGGGGGCTGATGAACGTCTTCACCGTCCCTGTGTAGATGCTGTAGGGGCGGTAGTCTGTGAACCCGCCAGCTAAAAGGCTTTGTTATATGGTGCCGTTGTTGTGAAAAAATAAAAATTGGAATCAACGGCACATGCATCAAAAATTGATTCTAAAATTGAACAATGTAAACAGCACTTTACATGGAAGGATGATTCACACGGGTTAATTTTTCTGGTAGATTTTTGTCGTTCTACCGTGTAAATGTCATTTCGACCGATCGACAACTTGGATTTGACGGTTGGACGCAGTCGAACTATAAAAATCTACCGGAAAGATTGATTCGTGTAAGCTAGCCTTAATTCCTTAATCTTTTCAGCTGAGATAGGGCGTTTTTGAATAAAATATTGAAATGGGTTTTATTGCAGGAAATGTAAATTAAGTTAATCTTCCTTTATCCCTAACATTACATAACCATATAGATAAAGCCCAAAACAAATGTGCAGTAACCTTGCGCAGTGAAAACTTAAACACAATAATTTGTACTAGAGCAGACACATGTATCCGTGCAGGGTGTGTAGTAGAGGCACGACGTGTTCAAATCAAATTTCTACGCAACTCGCCAGTGTTGGTGTCGTCTTATATCGTGATTTGCATTTTTTTTGTATTTTTGAATGAAATTTTTTTATAATGTTTTTTTTGTAATTTTGATTTTAAATTGAGTGTTTGAAACATATTTCGGATTACTTATGTGTGTTTTAAGTTAGTTTTGAAAATATTGCTCAAGTGTCACTGCGTGGAACTTCTAGGCAAATTTTGCTGCACGTCTGTTTACAAATCGTTCAAGCAGCAGTAAACCTAGCAGTGCTGCAGGCCAAATCGCTGCACATGTATTCCAGGCATCAATCAGGTGATCCAACCAGCTTAATGAAATCAGTGAACTCGATATGGGGTTTTGGCTATGACTATGTTAGGGATAAGGAAGGTTAATTTAACTTCAGCTCTTATTTGGTGGGTTTTATAACTAGTGGCGATAGCATTGGCGAGTGTAGACTCTATGTAAAAATATCCGACTGGCAGCTTTAAGTAAATAATTCACATGACTTGGCAGCACTGCAGTGTATTGTCAAAAACATCTGTTAACTTTTTGTATATTCGCGCTTATAACGTACATTTTGCGAATTTTAATCATTTTAGGTGGAAAAATACATACTATTTTTTAATTTACCAACTTTAACAAAACACTGCTCTCCTATAACAAAAGAGATCGCATAAAAATTAACATATTCGTAAAAAATCCAACAAACTAACCTCAACGTGTTGCCGGCTTGGCTGCTCATCGTCGTGTAGCGAATTTTATATGACAACAAAATGTCTATCGTCGTGGAATGCAAGAAATTATGCTTGCGGCGTTGTTTAATTGCACTCTTCTACAGTATTGGAATGCAATATTTGCTGCTGGGTTTCTTTCTGTTCTTCGTGAACTTTCATGTGTTACATCCGCTGCTATGGATAAGTAGTACGATAAGTCTGCTTTTTTCATTCTACACATGGTTCACTATTTTACCATTGATTTGCGCAATTGTGCTATATAGCATATTGCTGGGAAAATCGTTTTTAGCTGTTAAACGTTATTATCCGACACGTTTCCAATGGCTAATACGCACAGCTCCGCGCAAAGCACTCTTTTTGCTATTGCATCTTTTGGTTGGCTACTTGACCACATGGTTGTATGCTAGCTTTTTACATTTGGATTATCGGTAAGTATTTTTGGGGCATTGAAAATGTTTCTTTTTAATCAGTATATCCAATTTTTCCAGCAACATCGTTTGCGATTGCTTTGGCGCAAAGTGCATCAACAGTCGCTATTTGTTTCTTCTTTATGTGGGCTTGTTTGCTGCTGTTCTACACTTCATCAGAGAGAATCTACGCACCGATCCTGAGCTAGAGCTACCCGTTATACAAGAACTAATGTTGGTCAGAGTGCGTTCATTGGTCTACAGCACGTTATACAACTCACTTTTGCGTTCATTCACACCTACAATGATTTTTGGTCTAATTTATTGGTTGATGGGCAGTGTATTGAATAGTTATTTGGCTGGCGTTTTTGCTGTAGACTTTGATGAGAGCATGCATACATTCTTTGCTACAATTGGAAATGTACGTTTGCTATTTTATGGTTGGATTTTGGCTGCACAAATTCTTAGCAATATGCATCTCATGCAACATCTATTTGCTATACATCTTTCGGAGGAGGTCGCTTTTGTTATAGAACGCAGGCCAGTACTTTGTAATATGGGTGTGGAAGAAATAACATTGGTAGATGCGCTGAACTGTTCACTGGTACCAGCAGTACAAAAGCTGGGAGCACGAGATTTGTATAATATCGCAAATAATAAAGTAGATGAAAGACGCAAGGAAATTTATGCACTTTCTTTGCCAGGTAAATATTCTTCCTACAAATCAAATTGTGTAAAATAACTTAAATTATCTACAATTTTTAGGCGCTCATCCCTACAATTGGAATCAACTGTCGGCACAATGTTTAAGTTCCATCAACGCCTTCACCGAAGAGCTTGCAGCATCAGTTAAAAAGATTTCCACAGTTAAAACTACACCACTTTTTGCTACTATCAAACCCACTACAGCCACCGAGGCTGCAGAAAAAATACTCTTACGCCAGTATAATGAAACGTACGGCATTAGACGCATGATGACAGAACCCAGTCAACAAGAATCCACTACTACAACGGATTGTGCCAAAACGAAAATGTCACCCGCATGCAAGCGGATACACGATCAAGTTGAGAAAATCAAAAAGCAATTTGAACAAACAATACGCGCTACTTTACGTAAAATACCTGGTCTCTATTATATGTTTGGTGAACCTGAGGGCGCCAAGACTGCATATTTATTATCGAACTCGGATACGCTACTATGGGTGGTGCAAGGTTTGGCTGGCATTTGTGCGGCCTCACTCACCGAAGACAAATATGGTGTGGTGCAAGTGACACTGCCACAAGTCATCAAATCGTTATTGACGCTAAAAACTGAATTGGATAAATTGAATAATGTTAATTTAAATGGCAAAAAATTAGATCGTAATTATGTAACATTGAAAAATGGTGTTAAACGTAGTTTGTATATGATTTGCACAGTATTTCGTGATTATTTGCGTGAGCTGGTAGATAGTCCGGAGGATTTGCGAAAATTGCAATGCTATGTGCATTATGTGGAGACTTGATACAAGCATTTATTTTTGTAAGCTAAATTAACTATTACTTTATTTTTGGAGCGTTGTGAATTAAATTTAATTTATTTAAAAAAATATCGTGGAAATTTATTGATTTTTATTTTATTTTTACTTTTTTCAACAAAAATAAATTATAACTAATTAATATCAAATTTTAAGTTTTTTGTGCATCAACTTGATGAATTAATTTTAAGTTTTGAACACGTTTTATATAGCTAAATATGTAATACAATTTGTTTAGCATCAAATAAGACTTTTATTACTGAGCCAAAAAGTATTGCTATTGTTAATCAGTTTAAATTGACCTAAAAACATGTTTCGAATTAGTGAAATAGTTTTGTATTCAATTGTATATAATAGCACCTGTATCTTTTTATCCATTGTTGGTATCGTTACTTGTGTTTCCCTTGATTTTGTAACAATAACTGGCCTTAACAATTTGCTTTCAAATCTCTCGCCATGCGGCACTTCGATCTTTTTACCTTTTAACGTATGTATGTATATAGAACAAATTAATCGGCTATCTTGAATATTCTTTTAAGCAATTGACCCAACAGACGTTACTCTACTTTCGCCGCACATTCCAACATTTGTCGGTAGTGCTTTGAATATTGAATATTTGGAAACGTCTGCTCAGTCTGCTAGCTATGTTAAGATAATTTACCTAAACTGCTTAATGCTTTCCTTATTTCTTTTATATACTCATCCTGATATTCAATGGTTTCTTCCATATTTAGTATATTGTTTGTTAACTTTATAGCTGCTTGTATTTTCTGTTCTCTTTTACGTCTCTCGGAAATCATTTGACTAACATACGAAAAGGGAGAGTGAAGAGAGCATTTAAAACAAATACTGTTAAACTCTACAGTGATACCCTGATATAACAATCATCATTTTCAATTTTGTTAAATCAAGGTCTCACGGTCACTACTTCACTACAACCAACCGCGATACTTCCAAGATCACCGCACCACCGCAAATTAAAAATAGCACCAATTCTCCCAATATGCTGGCGCCTAAATCGATAGCTGCCGCCTCTGAAAGTGGATTGATATGCGTTGGTTTGCCCATTTTCATTGACCACATTTTTGTGCGTATCTCAACTCTGTTGTAAACTTGTAAATGATTTTGTTAGTTAATTATTTTATGTTAAAAGATAGTTGCTGTACTTACGTTGAGCTGGCGGCATACAAATATAATTGCGAAATGTTGCATTATCCTTTGCTTTCTTTTTAATGAAATTAGCCACATATTTACTTAGCTGTCGCACTGCGAGCATGCCCAATTTGAATACGGGCAATGCAGGCATTTTGGGTGTTAATTAAACAAAATCTTTACAAAATTAAATAATACGATTTTTGTTTTTTAATTAATTTTGGCAGCAGCGCTAGAGTTGGAAAGTGAAGAAAAAAAATTTGTTTCTAGGGTTCATTTCCAAATAAAAGTATATCAATTTTTGCTGAAATGTGTTCCATGGCAGCCTTTTTTTTCTAGAGTTTTGATGCTACTTTTTCCAGGGTGCGAAAATGAAATCTTTTGCGTTGACTTCCTTCCTTTATGAATTTGGTAGTTAATCCTCATGGTGGCAGGGTAAAATTTGTATCTGATTAAAGAGCATTTAAGCGAGATTAAGTCCGTGTGTATCCATAGCATAATTATAGAAATTTTAAATAACATTAGCATCCTTTCTCTAATCGATTAGATGATCAACACATTTTACTCCAAGCTTCCAGCAATATTTATTCATGTATAACACTTTGTATGTTCTACTGCATAAACACTATTTACAAAATTATTATTTAAGTGCTTAATGTAATAGGCGCGCAACACTTTCAAGCTAACTTCAAGTTGATAAAACTATTAACGCAAATACTTATGAAATCCTACACTGACATGTAATGCAAGATTTTGTACGTGTACAAAAGTCATGAATGTATATCTACTTTTCGTATAACACTTTTTAAGTTAATATTAGTTATATAAATTAAAAACAACTTAAAAAAACTAAAGTAACTTAAAATAAAGCATATAAATGTTTGGACTGTCTTGGCAGCACTACGATAGTCTTAAGTTAGCCATTTTAATATCATATTCCAATTTGGTTATTTCATTTTTAATTTCACACATTTCATGTTTATCATCCATCGGTGGTCACTGTGTTTGTTTTAGCTGGTTTTTGCTCTGCACTTCACTACCTTCCACATACACATACGGTTTAACATCCAACTCATTTTCAATATTTGTAGTGGCTGGCTTCTTGCTGCTGCGTCCATCGACAAACACTTTTGTTTCAAGGAAATTCAAAGCTTTATATAGCACTCCACAACTCGGATCATAGTCGCCGTCATAGTCTTTTATAATTGCATTAGATTGATCTGGTGTATGAGGATTGAAGGGCTGATACTCGGCAATTGTATCACGCGTCCATTTAAATATGTTACGCGATTCTATAAGGGAGAAGGGATAGTAATTGGAAAGGTGGTATTAAAATGATGCATAATTTTGAATATAAAAAAGTGCGATTAAAATATAAATAAATAAAAATTAAAGTGAGAGGAGTCTAAGCTTGTTTCATGACAGTTTGCACTGGCTTTTTTGGCGCTTCTTCTGTACTCGTCGGAGGGGTAGTGGGAGCAGAAGATGCTTTTTCTATCGCTGCAGACGCTTTATTGATGTTGAAAATTTGTGGTATTTGGATCGGTTTTCCTGAAGGGAAAATAAGCAATTTGTTAAATATGCATAAAAAGTTGGCTGGTTGATGATTTTGTTAACATAATCTTTGAACAGAAAAATTAATGTTGAACAAACAATAGAAGTGATTGAGTGTGCAGTGAGGGTTGAGTATTTCTCAACCTAAACACTTAACCCAGTATTTAAACTCTCCTGGTAGAGGATAGCATAATGATGTTGAGATTGGTGGGGTACAATGACCTCCAAAGTCTTTTTGGGCTTATAACAGATATTGTCCGAAATAATAACCACTAAAAATATTCCCAAAAAGTTTAAAGAGAGAAAGCTTCCCCTAAGGCTCTGTTTTTAGGTGCAAGTTTAAGAGTTGACTAGAGTGTAACCCTGCCACTTTTTATGGTAAGGTGAATCCCTTCGCCCTTATTGATGCTCTCGTGAGGCTAAAATTGTTCACCAGAAAAAGGTTTAGCCATCAGTGTGAAAAGTATACAAGAGTCTTGTTTAATAGTATAGAATAGAAGCTCAAACAAGTGAGATTTCTTTTACTTAATGGTGGACAAATCTCTCATTGTACATTTTTGTAGAGCGAAAATCGGCTTCGGTGATCGCACGAAAAAAACGACTCGACTTGGTTTAATCTGATTCGTGAAGACAGTTAAGCGGCAATTAAGAAATAGAAAAATATGAGCTAAATGAAAGAACAAACCATGAATTAAAATAATGAAAACACAATAAGCTGAGGTATTGGGCCTCATGTATAAAAGTGGAGAATTATCTCAGGTGAAAGAAAGGTGGCTTCTTTGTTTTTCTTACGAAAAAAAAGGCATAGCTATTTCTAAAAAAATCGAGTCTGATAAAAAGCTCGCATTTTGTGCATGGGGCCCATTTAAAAAAATACAACACCATCCCTTTACACTTACCCATATCTGCCAGCACTCTTGTCATTTCTCTGATTTGAGCATCTTGCCGTTCTAAGCGAAATCCCATTTCGGCGAGTGTTAATGCAAGCTCAGCTTTTTCTTGCCTTATTTGTTCTTGCTTCCTAGCTTCATTATTCGATTGCCTGTGGAGTGATAGTTATATTAATATTTTGCAAAATCGTATCATCTATGGTATATTGAAACCAACCGAGTATATTCAAATATTAGCACTACAGCGCCTATCACAAATATGATCGCCTCTCCCAGCAAGCTTGCACCTAACTCAATTGCCATGGATTCATTGAGTGGTGGCACTGTGACGGGTCTACCTAGATTTAGAGCCCACATTTTCGTTTTGACCTCAACCCAATTGTACACTGTAAAATCAGAAATTAAAAGAGATAAGTTTGATGTGGTAGTTGTTGGTTGCCCAAGAGCTGGTATGTACAAAAGCATTTGAAGGATATGTTTCTGTAGAGCATATATGCAAGCAGACACTTTATTATTATTCGTCGACCCGGAATTTCGACTTTCATGTAGTAGGTAAACCATCTCCTCGCTAAAAAACACTACTACAAAATGATCTCATCGCACATTAACCAAGTCCATACACGAGTGTCCTCGCGCGTTATTCAACCTAAATTATGTTATGCATATTAGATTTACTTACGCTGTGCCGGTGGCATGCAAACATATTTGCGAAATATTGGACTCTGTTTGGCATTACTTTTGATTATATTTGCTATCGGTTTACTGATCTGTTTTATGGCCAAAACACCTAATTTTGCTGCTGGAAAAGCGCCTATAGCCATCCTTTCCAAAGGATTTCGAGCGTGTTATGTGAAAAAACCTTAAGGAATTATATTGGCGAATGACGTTTGGTTTAGATGAACAGCTGATTGCATTGAAAGTTTCCTTAACCCATTTGTGGTCAAAGAACTTTGCGCGTATGTAATTTGCAACTTTGCAACACAACCTCTAATTTGGAGCGTTGAGACTTTTTAATCACGTTTTCTCTTTGTAACATAAGTATTTTGTTAAGTTAGAAAGAGACAACACGATGAAAAACGCTCAACGCTCCAATTTAGGTATGGGCCTTGGAAGCATCAAGGGTCAATGTAGTAGGTCTGATACATTAGCGCAAATCTGGAATTTAACTGCGTTTTTGGGAATTAACTTGAGCATTATTTTCATTATAAATTCCTAAAAATGCACGCATTTTCGAAAAAAAACATGTCAAATAGGGCCTTTGTAAATTGAGGTAACGATGTATGTATTAACCAAGGAGTAATACCGAAACCGAAACCGTATACAAAACCGTAACCACTATTTTGATATAAAAAAGAACGAAACCGAAACCGTTTCAAAGGCCGAACCGGTTCCAAACGGTTTGGATTTTTTTTAAGTGTCTTACTTCTTTTAGTGGGCACATAGGTATTTTCTTTTCTAAAAAGGTACCCTGAAAATGTTTCATTGAAGATTGTCGAGCAAGGCAAAAAGACATCAGTATCAAAATTCTGAAAGAGGAAATTTGACTATAGTTGAATGAAGGCGTCGAAAAAAATTTACGAGATCCGAAGAAAAAGTGAAAATTCAGACCCACTTTGAAGCTTCATATGTAATTAAGTTTTTTGAAGTAACATTTTTTTTTTGTGTTCGTGTTTTTATTTGGAAACCGAAACCGGAATGAAATCGATTGGGAGCGAAACCGTACCCGTAGCCGAAACCGAAATAAATGTAGAGGAACGAAACCGGAACCGAAACCGAAATAAATGTAGAGAAACGAAAGCGGAACCGAAACCGAAATAAATGTAGAGGAACGAAACCGGAACCGAAACCGAAATAAATGTAGAGAAACGAAAGCGGAACCGAAACCGAAATAAATGTTGATGAACGAAACCGTAAAGGCTGATTTACACGGGTCGATTTTTCTAGTCAACTCAATTTTTGTCGTTCCACCGTCTAAATAGCAATTCGATCGATTCACACCTTGTATTTGAAGGTAGAACGCAGTGGAACGACAAAAATCGACCAGAAAATCAACCCGTGTAAATCAACCTTAACGGGAAACCGGAACGGAAACCGAAATAAATGTTGAGGAAAGAAACCCGAACCTAAAGCGAAATAAATGTTGACTATCGAAACCGGAACCGAAACCAGAACCTAAACCGAAATAAATCCTGAGGAACGAAATCGGAACCTAAACCGAATTAAATGTTGACGAACGAAGCCGGAACCGAAACCGAAATAAATGTTAAGGAACGAAACCGGAAACGAAACCTGAACAGAAACCGAACCAAAACCGAAATCAATGTTGAGGAACGAAACCGAAATAAATGTTGAGGAGCGAAACTGGAATCGAAACCGCAATAAATGTTGATGAACGAAACAGGAACCGAAATAAATGTTGAGGAACGAAACCGGAGCCGAAACCGCCCCGAAACCGAAATAAATGTTGAGGATCGAAAACGGGACCGAAACCGAAATGAATGTTAAGGAGCGAAACCGGAACCGAACCCGAAACCGAAATAAATGTTGGGGAACGCAAACGGAACCGAAAGGAATGTTGACTAACGGAACCGAAACCGGAATGTTATTTTAATCGGTGTCATACCTTGGTATTAATCCATTTTGGCTTTTAAACATTTTTTTTTTCCATTTTCCGAAGGGTCTGCGGATTATATTGGAAATAGCAAAGATCAGTATTTTTTATGGCCAAAGTCTTTTCAGTGTACTTTCGATGCCAATTGGGCAATCTGTACAGTACGAATAAATATATTTTATTTACGAATGAGGAAGAAAAACAGAAAAGAGTGTTGACAGCGAACAGTGCTGCTGAGTATGTTGATATTGCGTACCATATATTTAAATTAAGAATAATATTAGTTTTGTAATATAAAAACACATTCATTTTAACTATTTACAATTTGAGGTTTACCTCCTTCGACATTTTTTTTAATAAAAAATTCAACTTTATTAAGCAATAAAGAGATTTTCAATTCCGCACCGATGACAATAAACAAAAACGCAAAACTGCAACACTGTTCTTCCCTCATTAGAAACGTCAACAATTTTCACACTGCTCGGTCTCGTTTTGCGCTGTAAAAAATTTCGCAAACAATTTTTTACTAGTAAAAAGTGTTAAAAATTTATAAAAAGTGTAGAATATTGTTAATTAAGTAATAAAGTAATGCATTTAATAAAAATTTATTCGGAAAACGTAAAAAATAGTGCTGAAAAATGTGTGTGAAAAAAATGTGATGCGAAGAAAGTCTCAAAGTGGCAATGTAAGAAAAGAAGAAAAAAAGTGAAAGATTTCGCCAGCATTAAAAGTGGCAGTGGTAAAGAAAAATATAGCCAAACCAACAAAATCTAGTATCTAGTGAGTAGCAAGTGAAGTGTTAAAACACGCACCTGTCCGAAGAGAACGCCTCCAAAGAGGTACCACATAGCTGCATACGATACGGTACCTCCCTCCCTTTGGTTGCTTCAACAATCTATGGAGTGCTTGGCTGGGCATTTAAAACGTAGATTTTTCTATCAAACTAGAAGTACAACAATGCGGAAATAGCAGTAGGTGTTGGGCGGAGTAAAGAATGTAGCTAAGCTGGAGGCTCCAAGATGTTTACTAAAAAATCACATGCGGATATAAAAAAATCGACGGGCAAATTTCAAGATTGTAAAAAGGATTCAGCATCACGCTTGCGTCATTTGCGTACAATACTTGGTAGGTGAAAATGATTGTAAATATGTATATTTTTTCTTGCAGATTAATAATCCATCGTCAAACTCAAATGCCAGTCAAACATTGAGCTGCTTTGACTTGCTGTGACCAACATATTTGTATGTTAATATTTAGGAAGTGTCTATTTGCACATGACCGTATAAATACGGGCACCCGTAAAAGTACGGGTCCGTATTTATACGGTCAAAACCGTAGTTTATACGGTCGGAAAATGCCCGTACTTTTACGGATGGCAAATTCCCGTACTTTTACGGGTCCGTGACGGATCGGAAAATTCCCGTACTTTTACGGGTCTAAAAATGCCCGTACTTTTACGGATTTTAAAATTTTAAGGGTCACAAAATGCCCGTACTTTTACGGATTTTAAAATTTTAAGGGTCAGAAAATGCCCGTACTTTTACGGATTTTAAAATTTTAAGGGTCATAAAATGCCCGTACTTTTACGGATTTTAAAATTTTAAGGGTCACAAAATGCCCGTACTTTTACGGATTTTAAAATTTTAAGGGTCACAAAATGCCCGTACTTTTACGGATTTTAAAATTTTCGTACTTTTACTAGACTTTTAAGGGTCAGAAAATTCCCGTACTTTTACGGATTTTAAAATTTTAAGGGTCACAAAATGCCCGTACTTTTACGGATTTTAAAATTTTCGTACTTTTACTAGACTTTTAAGGGTCAGAAAATTCCCGTACTTTTACGGATTTTAAAATTTTAAGTGTCAGAAAGTGCCCGTACTTTTACGGATTTTTAAATTTTAAGGGTCAGAAAATGCCCGTACTTTTACGGATTTTAAAATTTTAAGGGTCAGAAAATGCCCGTACTTTTACGGATTTTAAAATTTTAAGGGTCACAAAATGCCCGTACTTTTACGGATTTTAAAATTTTAAGGGTCAGAAAATGCCCGTACTTTTACGGATTTTAAAATTTTAAGGGTCATAAAATGCCCGTACTTTTACGGATTTTAAAATTTTAAGGGTCACAAAATGCCCGTACTTTTACGGATTTTAAAATTTTAAGGGTCACAAAATGCCCGTACTTTTACGGATTTTAAAATTTTCGTACTTTTACTAGACTTTTAAGGGTCAGAAAATTCCCGTACTTTTACGGATTTTAAAATTTTAAGGGTCACAAAATGCCCGTACTTTTACGGATTTTAAAATTTTCGTACTTTTACTAGACTTTTAAGGGTCAGAAAATTCCCGTACTTTTAGGGATTTTAAAATTTTAAGTGTCAGAAAGTGCCCGTACTTTTACGGATTTTAAAATTTTAAGGCTCAGAAAATGCCCGTACTTTTACGGATTTTAAAATTTTAAGGGTCAGAAAATGCCCGTACTTTTACGGATTTTAAAATTTTAAGGGTCACAAAATGCCCGTACTTTTACGGATTTTAAAATTTTCGTACTTTTACTAGACTTTTAAGGGTCAGAAAATTCCCGTACTTTTACGGATTTTAAAATTTTAAGTGTCAGAAAGTGCCCGTACTTTTACGGATTTTTAAATTTTAAGGGTCAGAAAATGCCCGTACTTTTACGGATTTTAAAATTTTAAGGGTCAGAAAATGCCCGTACTTTTACGGATTTTAAAATTTTAAGGGTCACAAAATGCCCGTACTTTTACGGATTTTAAAATTTTAAGGGTCAGAAAATGCCCGTACTTTTACGGATTTTAAAATTTTAAGGGTCATAAAATGCCCGTACTTTTACGGATTTTAAAATTTTAAGGGTCAGAAAATGCCCGTACTTTTACGGATTTTAAAATTTTAAGGGTCACAAAATGCCCGTACTTTTACGGATTTTAAAATTTTAAGGGTCAGAAAATGCCCGTACTTTTACGGATTTTAAAATTTTAAGGGTCATAAAATGCCCGTACTTTTACGGATTTTAAAATTTTAAGGGTCAGAAAATGCCCGTACTTTTACGGATTTTAAAATTTTAAGGGTCACAAAATGCCCGTACTTTTACGGATTTTAAAATTTTAAGGGTCAGAAAATGCCCGTACTTTTACGGATTTTAAAATTTTAAGGGTCATAAAATGCCCGTACTTTTACGGATTTTAAAATTTTAAGGGTCATAAAATGCCCGTACTTTTACGGATTTTAAAATTTTAAGGGTCAGAAAATGCCCGTACTTTTACGGATTTTAAAATTTTAAGGGTCACAAAATGCCCGTACTTTTACGGATTTTAAAATTTTAAGGGTCAGAAAATGCCCGTACTTTTACGGATTTTAAAATTTTAAGGGTCAGAAAATGCCCGTACTTTTACGGATTTTAAAATTTTAAGGGTCATAAAATGCCCGTACTTTTACGGATTTTAAAATTTTAAGGGTCAGAAAATGCCCGTACTTTTACGGATTTTAAAATTTTAAGGGTCACAAAAT
The DNA here is from genome assembly GCA_964058755.1 of Campiglossa producta. Lineage (NCBI taxonomy): Eukaryota > Metazoa > Arthropoda > Insecta > Diptera > Tephritidae > Campiglossa > Campiglossa producta. Next base: position 7,729,657 of record CAXKVI010000001.1, on the reverse strand, counting down.
GCCCGTACTTTTACGGATTTTAAAATTTTAAGGGTCAGAAAATGCCCGTACTTTTACGGATTTTAAAATTTTAAGGGTCAGAAAATGCCCGTACTTTTACGGATTTTAAAATTTTAAGGGTCAGAAAATGCCCGTACTTTTACGGATTTTAAAATTTTAAGGGTCACAAAATGCCCGTACTTTTACGGATTTTAAAATTTTAAGGGTCAGAAAATGCCCGTACTTTTACGGATTTTAAAATTTTAAGGGTCATAAAATGCCCGTACTTTTACGGATTTTAAAATTTTCGTACTTTTACTAGACTTTTAAGGGTCAGAAAATGACCGTACTTTTACGGATTTTAAAATTTTAGGGGTCCGAAAATGCCCGTACTTTTACGGATTTTCAAATTTTCGTACATTTACTAGACTTTTAAGGGTCAGAAAATGACCGTACTTTTACGGATTTTAAAATTTTAAGGGTCACAAAATGCCCGTACTTTTACGGATTTTAAAATTTTAAGGCTCAGAAAATGCCCGTACTTTTACGGATTTTAAAATTTTAAGGGTCATAAAATGCCCGTACTTTTACGGATTTTTTAATTTTAAGGGTCATAAAATGCCCGTACTTTTACGGATTTTCAAATTTTAAGGGTCAGAAAATGCCCGTACTTTTACGGATTTTAAAAAAGTACGGTCATTTTCTGACCCCTAAAATTTTAAAATCCGTAAAAGTGCGGTCATTTTCTGACCCTTAAAAGTCTAGTAAAAGTACGAAAATTTGAAAATCCGTAAAAGTACAGGCATTTTATGACCCTTAAAATTTTAAAATCCGTAAAAGTACGGGCATTTTCTGACCCTTAAAATTTTAAAATCCGTAAAAGTACGGGCATTTTCTGAGCCTTAAAATTTTAAAATCCGTAAAAGTACGGGCATTTTCTGACCCTTAAAAGTCTAGTGAAAGTACGAAAATTTGAAAATCCGTAAAAGTACAGGCATTTTATGACCCTTAAAATTTTAAAATCCGTAAAAGTACGGGCATTTTCTGACCCTTAAAATTTTAAAATCCGTAAAAGTACGGTCATTTTCTGACCCTTAAAAGTCTAGTAAAAGTACGAAAATTTGAAAATCCGTAAAAGTACGGGCATTTTCTGACCCTTAAAATTTGAAAATCCGTAAAAGTACGGGCATTTTCTGACCCCTAAAATTTTAAAATCCGTAAAAGTACGGTCATTTTCTGACCCTTAAAAGTCTAGTGAAAGTACGAAAATTTGAAAATCCGTAAAAGTACAGGCATTTTATGACCCTTAAAATTTTAAAATCCGTAAAAGTACGGGCATTTTCTGACCCTTAAAATTTTAAAATCCGTAAAAGTACGGTCATTTTCTGACCCTTAAAAGTCTAGTAAAAGTACGAAAATCCGTAAAAGTACGGGCATTTTCTGACCCCTAAAATTTTAAAATCCGTAAAAGTACGGGCATTTTGTGACCCTTAAAATTTTTAAATCCGTAAAAGTACGGGCATTTTTAGACCCGTAAAAGTACGGGAATTTTCCGATCCGTCACGGACCCGTAAAAGTACGGGAATTTTCCAGCCGTAAAAGTACGGGCATTTTCCGACCGTATAAACTACGGTTTTGACCGTATAAATACGGACCCGTACTTTTACGGGTGCCCGTATTTATACGGACCCGTGACGGTCATGTGCAAATAGCCACAGCCTAATATTTATGCATCAATACTTGTTGATCTGTTTTGCTTGCGTGGGCGTTTAATGTGCTCTTATTTAACTTATACGGTGAAGTTATTCGAAAACCACTTTGTCAGCCTACGTGCTAGTTTTTTTTTATACTCACTGAAGGTTAACAACAGAAGAAATTGGCAATACCTATAGATTTATTCAGCCTTGTAAGCGCAGCTCTATCTACGCAAAGGTAGCTACGTTCGATATTAAAGAGAAGTTATACTATTCAGAAGAGGAAGTAGTAATGGCAAGGAATATCATGGTTGTTGTTGGTGTTGTGGTAATCATGCATAGCCCGAGCCGTTTTAATAGGGTTGGACCAAATTGAGTTTGTATTGAGAAGAGTCTGCTCTACCGAGCACGAGAATTGTCGTTGGTATATTTAGAGGTCGAGCCGGAGGCTGGAGGTATTCATTCAGGAAGTCAGTGTTCAGTGTGGATAAGAGGAATTTTAACATGCTACAGTAACCAGAGCGACGTTGGCCCACAGCAATTATTCTCTCCCTCGGATGATCGTAGAAAAAGGAGTTTAACCCTTTTGTTAAGTGGTGCCAGACATCATCATAATGCGTACGTAGACGGGATCTCAATGACATCGGTGTAAACTGATTCCATTCCCCATTGCGTTTAAGTCGTGAATACTGTCACAGAGGATTTAACCGGGGATAGGACAGCGAACTGTGCTTATTCCTAAAGGGTTTTGATCTTGGTTTACTAAATTCAACAGACGATTGTCGACCACACTGCGGCAGACCAATGTTTGAGACAGGGATGGAGCAACAAGTAATCCAGATAAGAAATCAGCTGCGCAGGATAAACTCATTGAGGCATTCTTGTTTAGCCGGGTCACTATCTGATTGATTTTGGCACTCAGCGCGGTGCTTGATTTGTTATAAGAGAATAACTCTTGACTACTGGTGGGAGGAGGGATATGATAATGGATAATGATCGAAATCCGACAGCAGCAGCCGCATATTCAATCATCAATACACGAGTAGCTGGGAATAATGTCTTGAATACTGACGAGAGGAGGGAGATCGGTCAATACGACTTCTCTAACTTGGCTGTTCCCAAGCTATAGCAGTGAGACCACGATAATGATCGAAATCCGACAGCAGCCGCCGCATAATCAATCATCAATACACGAGTAGCTGCCAACACTTGTTAGCAAGCTGCTATAATCATGACAAACTCATGCTTAGCTATAAATGTACTACACAATAGCAAATAATATATTAACACATTTCTTCAACTCCTCTTATTAGCAGATTCAACGTTGGTATTGTATACGCTGCCTGCCTTCCGCTTCCAAGCATAGTCAGATGAACGCTGAACGTCAATGTACCTACGAATCACAGTAAAATAATAATTTTTGCTAATTATAGATATGTATACCCATCAAACAATCATGACTAAACCCCATACGCAAATACAAATAGCTAATAGTATTTACTTAATATATATCTAAGAAGGTTTGCCCATTTATCCAGCAGGGGAACGCATATAAAAAGCGTGAACATACATACATTTACAAATAAAAAGTTTATTGTACGACGCACCGGCTATCAAACATTTGCCAGCATGGCTAATAGCCGTGAATGTGTGTATGCTATTATTGTTGGTATCATCGGCCATGGTTACCCGTACATACATATTGTGCATTTGAATAAGCTTAATTGTGCTATTTGTTCTTTGCTTTTGGCCACCTTATGCGGCAGCTGTTCCATTATCGACGTCAACAACAAACACGCTCTACTAGGTATTTGCCTATCTGCTAGTTAGCGAGTTTATTTCATGCTTTCGGTATCTATTCTATGTACACTGTTTTTATGTCTTTTGTGTGATTTCTTGCTGGAATTCGTTGCGTAAAGGTTTAGGTGCTACGATCACTTGCGTATACGTATAAATCCAGGTACAAAGAACCTTTAGCAATACTTACTGTGACATGGTTTTATTGCAGTTAGGTAGTTAATTTCTTCTAGTTCCCTAGCAATGAAACATGTTTGATAACACTAGCTATTTGTGTCAAGCGAAAATGTATATTAGACTGTTTTAAAATATTTGGTTCTTTAGAGAAAATCCAAAATATTTATTATTTTTTTATTTATTTATTATTAGGTCTTCTCAGGCCTAAGACTTAAAATTAAAAATTTATAAAATACTTACGAAGACTATCACGGTTCAACTGAACCGTATGCTTGAGTCGTTGTTGTTGTTGTTTTTGTTGTAACGAGGTGTAGCCCTGCCTTAATGTCAGACAGGGTCACCCCGAGTGTATTGCTCTTGGCCGGGTCGATATAAGAAAACGGCCCGGGTCGTTTCGGCACGATGGGTACAGCACAAGTACCGGTACCGTTCTCGTAGAACCGGCAATACAAGAAACTAGCCGTGCAGGCCATGTAGGTCATTTAGCGTTACCCCGCCGTGGTTGGTCGTAATTAGTTATTAATTGACGGTTTCCTACCACATTTTCCCATTGTGCACCACAAAGACTTTTTTTTAAAACGGTCTAATGTACTTCTATAAACAAAATTGTCAACAAGTTGTTGCTTAAAAAAATAAAACAGTTGCGCTATTATTACTGTTCTAGCCTAACTAAGCAACAATGCTATTGTTCAAATCGGGCTGCTAGCAATTATGTGCCAAATGCAAATAATTTATTCCAACTTTACTCAGGTATGTTCGGCGGCTTAGTCGCGTTAAAGTATACCCCTACAAAATGCAAAAACAACTATAGTTATTATGGTTCCACCTTATATGCAATTATGAATCACCATCAGCTTCGCAATCTTTTCTTCGACTTTCATCTCAGTTCGATTTTTTGTTGTTGTTTATATAATTTTTTATCGTATGCAGATGACACACCTTTTTTACGCCGCCAAAGTAAATATTTGGGTAAATTAAGCTAACGGGTTTGGGTTTGCTCATTTGATGTGAGTAGCGTCAAAACTACTCCCCAAAGGTCTTGGATAGTGAGAAAAGATGGCTAATTAAATATTTGATTAAACGATTACTCCCACATCCCTTGTTCTGACTGTATTGTCTTATCGCATCAGTTTCTCCCGTTGATTGTTGCTTAGGCAGCATTCAAATTTTTTCAAAGCGCAGTAAAAATATGCAGATAAAGCCAGCTTATGCCAATACCCTTATCCATTTGTTTTTCCTCTAAGGAAGATTTATTAAATCTGCTTAAAATACGAATTAATTTCTAACATTCTTATTTTTTCTCTTTCATTTCAGACAATGTTGACCAAGAAGAGGCAAAATCATTATTCGAAACGAACTATAGTCACGTTTATTTTATACTCTACGACACCTTCATACAAGCGGAAGCTAACTTGAAACAAAAAGGTAACTAAATGTGAAAAAAATTAGTTAAATTAATCTTAAATGTTTTTTCATCATAAAAGAATTTCCGTTTATTTGTTTTGTATTATGGTTACGGCAAATGATTTTAGGAGGCAAAAGCCTAGTATTTCTGGCGCTAAAACTGTACTCAATTTTGTTTTTAGCAAATACTAAGCTGAATTGAGCTTTCATTTCTATTTCTAAATTGTTTAAATGTTGTGGCTCGAAGCGACTAATTATTTGTTTATAATTTATGGATATTTGTTTTGTTTTTGCTGTTTTCTTTTGTTATTCTTCACTGTGCACATACAAATTTACTTCTAAAAAACAGTCGTGTCGCTTTTCAATTTAAACAATATAAAATGTGCTATAATAGAAATAAAAAAAAAATGTTTAAAATAATGATGTAAAATGAAACATCCAACAAAACAAGCGCAACAAATTTGTTTACAAACAATGCAAAAGACAAACAAAGATTGCAATAACAAAAGAAAATGCTTACTTATGTATATCGCATCTACCTTAACTGAATATCACCTGTGCGACTACGTCTGAATGTTATTTGAAGAGCCGCTATTGTATATGGGAGTGATCGGGTTAGCTTAAAGTTTTTATACTCAGTTGAGCATACTTTCCCAATAGCTGTATGACAAATGTATTTTTTCTGTATTTTTTGTATTTTTTTGTATTTTTCTGTATCTTTTCTGTATTTTTTTTGTATTTTTTTTGTATTTTTTTATATTTTTTGCTTGTATTTTTTGTCTACGCACAGCTAAGCACATTTGACGTGTTTTTGTTTACATGATTTTTTTAACTTTTCTGCACTGTTTTTTTTTTTTTTTTCACAAGAATCACACGAATATGAAGCAGAAAACTATTTGAACGTCCATTGATTTTCTGTATTTAAAAAATAAATAGGTTTTTATGCAAATTTGCGCACAAAACTTTTAATTTAAAGATGTAAACAAAAAATGTTCACATAAGAAAAAGAAGAAACGTCCAAGTGCCAAGAAAAAGACTAAAAAATACAAACTTTTCGTTTGTTCTTAACAGCGTAGGTTGTATTTTGTTAGTTTTTTTTATCGGAATAAAGCTATCACCCTCACACCAGTACTAAACCCGTTTTATGGGTGAGCGCGACAAAAAATTCAAGCAAAAAATACAGGAAAAATACAGAGAAAATACGCAGTGCCATATAGCTATAACGAACGTTATATATGAGTGTAAGATCACCCTATTTGAAAGTATTTTTCAAAATCGCCCCTTCCAGAAATTGTTTGAAATACGTTCTATTTCAGACTTTTTTTCCATAACATCTTATTTGATGATAGGGTTCAATAACACCCTGTTGTGAAACTCGGAGATAGGGCAATTTTGAAAAATATTTCTGAAGAGGGTGATCTTCCACTCAGCAGCCGATAATTATTTTCAGTTTAACCCGAAATGCCTTACTACTATTTTTAATAAATAACTATTTACATAATCCAAATATTTTCGTTTTTCTCAATTTATGTATTTCTATTTCTATTCCACCAAACACCATTTTTCGCTATGTACGCAAAAAAATTTAATACAAAAATTTATAAAAAATAAATATGGCAGAACTTCCGTTTCATATTGGTAAGTTTGCGGTTAATTGTTTTGCTGCTTTTGCTGTGGCTTTTTCTCATCGAAGTCTCGCATTTATTTGCTTGCCTCATTCATTAAAAACGGAACAGGCTTTGAGTAAACTCATTTAGCTTAAGTTGCTTGTTTTTTGTTGCATTATGAAAATTGATTAAATTTAAAATCACAAGTACATTATAATGCACCCTTACTTCGGTTGGAGTATCTTTTATGCAGAGGTCGATTTCATACATATGTAGCGCCATTCTTCATAAAAAAAAACAAAAGACAAAAAAATCTGGTTTTACAAAAAATAAACAAAATAAAAAAAAAATGAAAAAAAAAAAAAAAAAAAAAAATTAAAAAAAAAAAATAAAAAAAAAAAATTAAAAAAAAAATTAAAAAAAAAATTAAAAAAAAACTAAAATAAAAAATTAAATGAAAAAAAAAAAAAAATTAAAATAAAAAAATAAAATGTAAAAAAAAAAAAAATTAAAAAAAAAAAAATTAAATGAAAAAGAAAAAGAAAAAAACAAAAAAAAATAAAAAAAAAAATTAAAATTGAACAAAAAAAAAAAGACAACGAAAAAAATAAAAAAAAAATTAAAAAAAATTTAAAAAATACATGAATAAAATAAAAAATATTGCAAAATATTCATCATCTCTCCCTCTCTCGTTCTCTTTTTCTTACATCCCTTTAACTCTCTATCGATCACTATTTCTCCCTTATTTCCAGCTGGTAAACTCTCACTCGCTGTCTCCTTCATTCTGGCTCAACAAAACTCCTTTTCCTGTTTTTATACACACTTATTCCTCATTACTTAAGAAGTTTTACTTTTATTGCATGTCGTTGCTTACAAAGTAAGGGGCGATTGCGATGTTGAATTAGACAACCACTATTCGCACGTAGAACACCAGCAAGCTCCTTTCATTTCAAATGTTTTTGGTACTCGATAAAACAAGTACATACTAGGTTTTAGCATATACGAATAAATATTAATTGTGTGTTGTTGTTGCTTTTTCTATGTACATAGTCAACAGTAAATAATACCATTTTACATTATTACCAAGTTACTTCTACCATAATGCATACTCCATAGCTCATTAATCAACAATTTCTTATACAGTACACAAAGCGCATCGTGAAGAATTGGATGGTTCACTATGGCTGCTAGAGAAAATACTGTGTTGGCTTCCAGAGCTCCTAGCGCGCCGTTGGCAATGTCATTCGCTCAGTCGCATTATGGCCAAGATGTTGCATTTAGGAAATTCGCCAAAGCTGAGACGCGAGGGCGTGCGGTGAGTATTTTATTTGTAATTTCGCGCTTATGATATATTTACTTATTTCTATCTCCTTCGCCGCACAGCTATTTCCTATTGTGGTATCAGACACTGGCGGAAAATGCACCCTCCTACGTACATTCCATGTACGCCGATTTAATACCCGGTTTGATTGTGCCACAGAAAGGTATTATCGGGCCAGATACAGAATTCAATGCGACCGATTTTCTTAATCATCCCAATATGAAGGTGGATGGCGGCACCACTTCAGTTTTTCATGATACCTTCTCGCATCCAGTGCAAAATTCAGAGCTTGTAGCATTACTGCCACCTTCATCAAATGAAAAATCAGCACCACCTGATCCGCGCGATGGTCTGGAGATACTACTCAACAGTATGTTGCAGACGGTTGCTTGCCTGCGCTGGCGCGATAATCGTTCGCAAAAAGAGCATAAGGCTTTTGCCTTCTTGCTACAACGTTTCAAGGATGTTTTCCTACCAGTATTCTGTCCAAACTTTGATTTCAGCATGTCTGTGTATGAGCCGCGCCTCGAACTACCTACAATGCGTTCAGTGAACAAGAAAGAGGAGGTCATGTCATCTTGCGTCGTGGTCTTGATCAATTGGATTTCGCATTTTACGCACGAACGCACAATGAATCATCGCTTGGACAATATGCACATCAACGAAGCACATCGCCTGCGCGCCTATCAACAAAGTTTAATTGTACGCGATGTACTGTATGCGACGCGTGAAAATATAAATTTTGTACACGAGGTTTACCGACAGGCGTTTTTACTAAATTTTACAACGAAATCGCAAATCGATGCGATACGCACCGCAATTGCTGTATATCGCGATTGGATGACTGGCAGCCCACCACCATTGTTCCTGCTTGAACCAGACGATACTAACAATGCACATGTCATGTTGCCGAGTAATAGTTCGGCTGGTAGCACACCGCGTAGCCAACGCTTGCGCACACCCTCCTACGTTGGCGCGATGAGTAAGGAGAATATGGCGGTGCGCGCTGGACTACAAAACATACTACAGATATTCGTCACAAATGCAGCGAATGTATTTCTGGTTAATACCAGTCATTTAAATATTTACTTTCCGACAAAGTCGCGCGACTATCGCTCAACGCCACTACACGAACAGACGGAGGTGTGCAAAAAAGTGTTAAATGTATATCGCACAATGGTAATGAATACGCGCATGGAACCGAAGACTTGGGAACAGCTGTTGTTGGTATTACTGCAGGTAACCTCGATTGTGCTGCATCAAAATCCGAGTGGCTCTAAGAGTTCCAGTTTGGGTGGCATTCTTGGTCAGGCTATCTTCCAGACGCTTATTGTTACGTGGATACGCGCGCACACAAATGTGCCTGTCAATGTGCAACTCTGGGAAAAATTCTTGGCCGTACTCGCTTCGCTAACATATCGCGACGAGTTGATCATTGAATGGGATAAAACAATACAAACCTTGACGCGCGTCTTCTCGCGCTATGTGTATGCATTGAATTTGCAAGATTTGCCGCTGGATCGCTTAGCTGAAAGCAAGGGAAAGCGTCGACGCATTGGTAGCGTATGGCAGCACTCGGCTGGCTCGAATATAAGCACCACTAAAGAAAATCGCGATAGTACCGCTGAACGTGAACGCGAATCGAATAGCAGTCGCTCTGATGAGCAATCCAATGTAGGTGGCGGCGGTGCGCGCTCGCATCAACATTCGCTAAGCAGCGGCGCGCATGGCATACACGCGCAAGGCGGCGCTACAATGCGTTCAGGGCATGCCGCAACAGTGCTTACGCCGCTGCTGAGTCGCAGCTATAGTGAAGGTAGTTTAGCTTCGATGGCGCGCAATTCACGCATGCGTGGGCGTCGTCAACGTAATTCACAGAAGTTTGCAGGCGGCACCAATGCTGGTCTAACTACAAATGCAGAACATTCGCTCAGCACTATTTTGTCACAACAATCGACGTCTGAGTTATCGCAGAGCACGGAAACATTAAACTCGCGTAGATTTGGTGAAATGACGCACACACATGCATCGTCGCAACAACGCAATGATATGAGGCGCGCTATGTCACTGGATTCCGTTGCGAATTTCAGCGTGCGGCAACGCGGTCATAAACGTCGACAACGCAGCACCACGCAAGGTGATGATGATGACGATATGCTGGATGGCGAGGACAATGAAAGCGGAGCGGACTCGCGTAGTCCATCACCAACGGCAAGCAGTGGCATTGAGGGCAGTTCCATGAAGGATGCGCATATGCAAATCGATGTTTTGGCGGTGGATAGTGGCAGTTTGGAGGAAGGTAGTTCGGGCAGTTACCTCGGTTCGGAGCGACGTTCGATTATACTTGGCGGCGCAGCGACAGGTTGGCTACCGGATTCAACTGCAATTATGTGGAAGCGCATGCTAGGCGCTCTAGGCGATGTTAACCGTATACCGAAGTCCGAGCTGCATGCACAAGTTTTCAAGCATTTACTCGACATGACTATAAATCTAATAAAAATTAAACAAAATCAGGGCGTTTCTGCAGACAACCAAAGCACGCCACCGCCTCCCGCGCTTGTACCGCCTATTGGTATAGTGGCGCCTTGGTGCTATGGCGCACTAGAATTGGACAAATCATTTAAAAAGGGCAAGCTCTTGGCGCTGCAGTTGCTATGTTCTCTCGCCGTAAATGGCGCTGTCACAGGCATGCATCAGCTACCTATTTTCTACCATGCAATACATAAGCTGCTCACGGGTGAAGATCGTGATTTGATATATGCGATACTAAAGCATGTAGAAGGACCGCGTTTCTTGAGTCTGCTGCTGCCAGGCCACACGCTGCTTTTGCTGGATATCGTACACGCATCAGCAATTTTGTTAACCTCTCTCGAATCAAACCGCACTACACCGCGCGCCGAAGTCGCCGCTTTGCTTGGCTCACTGCTCTGTTATCCAGCAACACTCATACCGCGTCCTGTACTGCAACCCTCACCACAAATGTTCGAGCTGATGGAGTGCCCTGATCTGCAGGATCACATCCTGAATATTGTCTTGCGCTGTGCGCGCCGTGAACCCTCCGCCAAAGCGCGTTGCATTGCCCTCTCACAGTTGGCTCAGTGGATTTTATTGAAGCTTTCGCATCCTGTGCAATCAAATACACGTGCGCGTGGCTCCTTCCAACAAGCGATACCACATCCACCTGGCGTGCAGCCGCGCGACGGACAACAGAATACACACTACAATCCGCGCATACGCGAAGCGCTACAAGTGCTTTTACAAGCTTTACAATTCAAACATCGCACCATTGCAATCGTGGCAGTTGACGCGCTTAAACTGTGCGCCGAACGCGGTCGCGAGTTTGCTGCTATAGAGCGCTTACCACAACTAATTATTACCGCGATATGTAAGGCGCTGGAAATTCAACATGTCACAAATCCAAAGGATTCTGATAAGATTGTGTTAACCTCGCTCATGCTTTGTTTAGGCGAATATTGCATGGCTTTTCCAGCGTCTATGATGCTAGCGCCGCTCAACGAACGCGGGGATACATTGGTTTTGTTAGTGCTGCGCGTACTAATGCAAATCGCGTCTGGTGTACCACGACACGAACGCGTTAAACTGACCGCGGATGATGATTTCGATACGCACATTTCAAACGATGACTTGCAGTCAGATGGCAGATTGCCCGAGGCGAATTACCAAACATCCGAAACGATACAAGCGTGTATTAGCGCAATCAAGATGTGCGCAAAGGCGATAGCAATGCATTTAGTTACGCATTTAGGTCACTTCCCCATGGGTATTGGCGCTTCAAGACTAAGCTCAATGGTGGAAGAGCAAGACGATGTAACAACGGGCGCTGGCGCACAAAGTGGTAGTAGCGCTGCTGCTGAAATACGCCGCGATTCGGTTGAGCTGCCATCAGTGTTGAATGCGCAAAATTTGCAACTTTTAATGTTGAATACGGGTTTGGTAGCCAGTTTTATTGAGTTACCCGCGCTCAAATTGCCCGGTGGTGGCGCCACAGCTGGTCTCATTACCGCAGAGAAGCAGGTACGCGTGTTATTGCGTGATTTGAATGGAAAGTCATGTTGGGATGCATCTATACTGTACAGTGAACCACGCAAGAATGTGAAATATCTGAGCAGCGATTTAAGCGCTGGTGGTGGCGCATTAATGAGTGGTGAGCGCATTTCTGATAACATGCAGCGTAGCTACAATACAACACCGCAACATCGCAATATGTCGCAACCAATGGATTCCCTGATATCTTCAATGATTGGCTTGGACGTGCTGACACCAAGGCATACGTTAAGACACCGCCCAGCTGGCGAACTGCCGCTAGCTAAAGATCTTGCGCCTGATCTCGATCAACTCGATGATGTAAGTGCGAATGATTAATTTTCCTTTTTATATTTTACAATCATTTTCTTTTTCTTCCCGTAGCTTTTGGCTTACATTGGTCACACTAGTCCTGAGTGCTTAACGAATCCGCTTACACAACTTAATACGCCCGGTCCCAGTCCACTGGGCAGCAGCCTAGAAGCCCAAACCATTTCGATTATACTCAATCAACGCGCGCTCGAACATGAATACGTTTGCAATCTAAATCAACAAGCACTGCAAAATAGTCAAAATATTGCCTCCTTACCACATCACGAACAACGTTCCATACATTCAGCGGCCGAGCAAGTTTCTCATGCTTCATTCGAATCATACAATACGACAAGTCTTAATGGCCGCCCGGAGATCCCATTTCAATATTGTCGTTTGCTCTTCTCACATCTCGGCATGGCTGGTTGGGAGCGGCGCTCTCGCACACATCTTTTACAACGCACGGAAAAACTTTTACGTGAATTACGTAATGTCGATCAACAACGCTGTCGTGAGACACACAAAATGGCAGTTATTTATGTCGCCTCGGGGCAAGAAGACAAAAGTAGTATACTAAATAATTCTAGTGGTAGTAGCACTTATGAAATGTTTGTGTCAGCGCTTGGTTGGGAAATTGATTTAGAAACTCATCATGGCTTTCTTGGTGGACTGCCGCGTCAGGGCTGTGGTGCTACTGCACCCTATTATGCCACACCCTTTTTAGAAGTGATCTATCATGTTGCAACGCGCATGCCTACCGATTCACCAGAGAATTTATTGCTTAAGACACGTCATTTGGGCAACGATGAGGTGCATATTGTATGGAGTGAACATACGCGCGATTATCGACGTGATATATTACCAACTGAATTTTGTGATGTTTTGATTGTGGTTTATCCGTTGAAGAATGGCCTATTTCGTGTAACAGTTAATCGTAAACCAGAGGTGCCATGGTTTGGCCCCTTGGCTAATGAAAGCGTTGTGAGTGGCGCTTGCTTGGCCACACTAATACGCGCAACGGCGATTAATGCGAGTCGTGCGAAACGTGCTGCCATGCCGCTTTATCAGCAATAGTGAGTTTCTTAATAGCTGAAAAGAATTAAAAAATATTTCTGTTTCTATTTTCTCTTTTCAGTTATGAGGAACGTAATCGCTCGCTAGAAAGTGTTTCATCGCGTTACAAAGAGAGCACTACCTTTGAAGATTTTGCGAATCGCATCTATAATCCAATGCCTTTGTCCACATATGCTACGCTGCGTGATAGTAATGCAGCGCCACCATTGGCAGCAGCTCTCATCGATCATCATCGCTCGTCTATAAAAGGTGAGTGAAAGACGTTGGTTAGCGCGTAGTCGGAAACTATGTAGCTAGATCATAATTTGATACTATAAGTAAATGTGTAATAGAAAGCTTTACCTAATCAGGGAACTTAATTCTTTTTCCTTTGAAACAAAAAAAAAACCTTTCGTTATTATTATAAACTAATACAATTTTTCATTCTCTTTTCCTTTCAGGTTGGGTTCAAGCTTCCATTGATTCCAACACCAAAGAACTAACGCATGTAGGCCTAGCGCCTTCCCCCTCCGCTACGACAACCGCAGCCATGGAAGCAGCAACGAATAGCTCATCATCACCGCGCGGAGCACGCAAATTAGCCGCGCCCTTTAAAAATGTGAACGTGCCAAAGAAGAGTGCTTTACAAACTAGCCACACACCACCAGAGAGTCCAACCATGCCACTAAAACGCTTAAGTAATAGGTAGATAAAAGCCAACAAATCGCAAAAGTGGAAATAGGCGAGCTAAAAGAAAGCCGCCGAGCAGAGTGCGCGCTAAAATTAACAGACGCCAGCCTTGAATTTGTTCGTTATTATCTTCTTTTTTTTGATTATTTTTGTTAGCCTCGTTTTGAGTATGCAAAACAATTTCATTCCTTTGGGGTTTTAATATGTAGAAAAAAACTACATTTACAGGATGACATTGAAAAGTGAATATGTCACAATTTGGTTAAAAGATATATTATAAACCCGTATATGGTTTTGTATGTACATAATGCATTTGTATGCATTTCTATAAAACGCCGGCAAAACTAAGCACTTTTAAATATTTTATTTGCAACTATTTATTGGAGTTAATGCTCCGCACCAAATCCCCACATACACACAATCTCTCTATATACAAATATATACAAGTTATTATTATGCTTATTGAACTAATTGTCTGTTAAACGAATACATTTAAGTTTTATTAGTTTTAAAATACTAAATTTAGATTTATATTTATTTAAAAATGTGTCTTATACATTTTTATTATTGTATGTTGAAGGCAATATTATTATCTATTATTATATTATTATCTAGATTTTATTTAAGCCTATGAAGTTGTGTTTTCTTTTTCAAATATATACCGAGAGTCAAGTGTTCTTTATTTAATAATTTTTATTTTGAAATGCTTACGTTTTTAAATTAACTTTCTGTTAATAAAATAAAATATTACACAATGAAAAATTTTAGAAAAAAGAAATAAAATAACATAAAATGAAATACAAAACAAAAAAAAAAAAAAAAATACAATACAGTAAAAAAATTATAGAAAAAAGAAATAAAATAACAAAATAAAATACAAAAAATATAAAATACAAAAAAATAAAATACAAAAAAAATAAAATACAAAAAAAATAAAAAACAACAAAAGTAAAATACAAAAAAAAAAAAATAAAATACAAAAAAAAAAAATAAAAAAAAAATAAAAAAAAAATTAAATAAAAAATAAATAAAATACAAATAAAAAATAAAAAAAATATACAAAAAAATAAAAAAACAATAAAAAATTAAGAAAAAAATAAAATAAAATAAAGAAAAAAATAAAGATATGAAATAAAATAAAAAAATTAAATAAAATTACTTAAAAAATAAGATAAAATAAAATTAAATGAGATAAAATCAAATAAAAATTTTAGTAAAAAAAAATTTAAATAAATTAAATGAAATTAAATGAACATAAAAATAAAAATAAAAAAAAATTAAAGTAAAAAAAAAATAGTTTTAATAAAAAAATTCAAATAAAAAAAGATTAAAATAAAAAAATGTACAAAAAAAAATAAAATAAAAAAAAATTAAAATTACATAATCAAAAAACCAATTAAGATACAAAAAAATAAAATAAAAAAAAGATTTTTTTTAATATTATTACATTTTGAATTATTTGTAAGCACACCACAAAAATATTACGTCCATTCGCAATTAAAGGAGAGCTTTTGTTTTAGAATATAATTTAATTTTATAACCTAAATTTATTATATTATTGTTTGATTGGTTACTTTATATTGCATTCAGCTTGAAAAATTAATTTACAGCCATACCTAAATAAGAGCGTCCAGCGTTAAATAGCTCTCAAAAATCGTCATGCCTATACAATACAACCCAGTGGGAAAGTAGGTAATGCATTACCTTTTTCATCCACTAAAAGAAGCATGAGCAAAGTAACGCATGAAAAAAAATTTGAAAAATCTTCCCATGTAATCTATTTCGTAAGGTTTTATTTTTCAAAACCGTTACTTTTCCTATGACATTGCTGTAGAAAAAGTAATGCATGAATTCCATTATACATAAAAAATTTTATAGGGGATAAACATTACTTTATACATTGCCAAACATTACCTTTTCCCACTGGGAAACATCGCCTGACGTTTGCGCTCTTGCTTAGGTCAGCCTTTTATTCACGTACAGTGCGTATACTATGCGAATCTCGTAAAATGATAAACTAATATTTTATTTATAAGGTTTCCACGGCTACGAGGCATTTGCGAGTTAGGCCTCAAACACTTAATGTGCATCCTTTGGCAGCTAAAAATGCTACAGGCTATATAGTATTACAAACAAATATTTACCCTTAACATTAAGTATTATTATTAAAAACTAAAAAAAAATTATACTAAGTAAAAAAAAAAAATACGAGTAGGTATTTAATTTACACAATTTTCAAAATGCAAAAAAAAAAAACAAATATTTGAATGCTTGAAACAATCGCAAATTAGTTGCAAACTAAGTAAAAAAGCAAATGAAATTAACAAATAAAAAGTACTCTAACAAAATAACACCAGACACAAACACGAAAGAATGAAGTGAAATAAATTTAATATAATTCCGAAACAACACCACTAAATACATTGAAATTAAAAAAAATAATAATTATAAAAAAATTAACACTTCTATTAAAAAGTCAACTAAATTAATTAAAAAAACACAGTAAGTCGCTCAGCTGTTGATTCTCTTTTTTGTATTTCGTAATTAACATAAAAAATATAATGTTGGTATCTCGTTATTGGTACTCTTTTACGTACTTTTGTGCGGCTTTTTTGTGCACAAATTATTAACTACTAATAATTTAATAATTTACAAATTACTGATACAAAAAAAAAAAAACAGAAAAAAAATTATTTGTAATTTATAAAAAATTTATTTGTTAACAAAATAAAAAACAAATAAAAATATATACAATTATTTTTATTTAATTATTTATTAGAAAAATACGACATTTATTTGCATCAAAACTGAAAAATGCAAAACAATTTTTTTCGTTTTAATTATATATAATATTAAATAATGTAATATACACCTACATACAATATTTACTTAATATAATTAAATATAAATAAAATCGCTAATACACAAACAAACATATACACACCTTTTTTCATTAATCACAAATAAAAATTTTAACTATTACCAAAGTTGGAAAATGTCAAAGTTCTTTAATACTCATCGGAAATTGATTTGTATCAGGTCGGCCAAATGATGTCACTTCATTTTGATTGCTGAACCGAATATGAGCCTATATCATAATAAATATTTCAAGAATATTTTTCAAAAAAAAAAAAAAAAATGAAAAAGTGAAAAAAAGAAAAAAACAAAAAAATGAAAAAATGAAAAAAAAAAAACAAAAAAATGAAAAAATAAAAAAAAAACAAAAAAATTAAAAAAAAAACAAAAAAAAAAAAATTAAAAAAACAAAAAAAAAAAAAATTAAAAAAAAAAAAATATGAAAAAAGAAAAAAATAAAGAAAAAAAACAACAAAAAGTAAAGAAAAAATAAAGAAAAAGAAAACAAACAAAAAAATTATAAAGAAAAAAAAAATTATTAAAAAAAAAACAATAAAAAAAAATAAGAGAAAAAAAATAATAAAGAAAAAAAATCACAAAGCAAAAAAAACCAAACAAAAATAAAGGAAAAAAACAAAAAAAAGTAAAGGATAAAGGAAAAAAATTAAAAAAAAAAAAATTAAAAAAAAACCAAAAAAAAAAAGAAAAAAAAAAATAATTAAGAAAAAAAAAAAAAATAACAAAAAAAAAAATAAAGAAAAAAATTAAAAAAAAAAACAAAAAAACAAATTAAAATGAAATAAAAAAAGTTAAAAAACAATCTGTTTTTCAAAAATAAAATAAAAAAAGTACAGAAAAAGAAAAAAAAACAAAAAGAAAAAAAAAGAAAAAGAAAAAAAGAAAAAAAAAGAAAAAGAAAAAGAAAAAAAAGAAAAAGAAAAACAAAAAAAAAGAAAAACAAGAAAAAAATAAAGAAAAACCAAAAAAAATAAAGAAAAAAGACAGAAATGTAAAAAAATAAAGAAAAAAAAATAATAAAGAAAAAAAAAATAAAGAAAAAAAAAAATAATAAAGAAAAAAAAATAATAAAGAAAAAAAAAGACAGAAATGTAACAAAGAAAAAAAGAAAAAAAAAGTTACAAAGATGAAAAAACCAAAAAAAAAATTAAGGAAAAACCAAAAAAAAAATAAAGGAAAAAACCAAAAAAAAATAAAGAAAAAAAAAACAAAAAAATAAAGAAAAAACAAAAAAAAAATAAAGAAAAATAAAAAAAAAAAATAAAAAAAAGTAAAAAAAAATTAAAAAAACAAAAAAATTAAACAAAACAAAAAAATAAAATTAAAATGAAATGAAAAAATAAAAAAAACAATATTTTTTTCTTCAATATTCGTAACCATAAATAATTTCCAAATTCGGTGACATTCCTTTTTTGTCCTTCAATGCCTTAATTAAGCTCTTATTGCCTGATTACAGCGCATTTAGTATTGGTCAAAGTTTTATCTGACAACCAATATCTCGTGATGTACATAGCTTATTTCACGCGCTCAAATGTTGTATTCAAGGTGTGTTGCACCAAATATTTCCATGTGACAGTTTATAGCTTTGTATAGAACAATATAATTTTGTGTTGATTATATACGAATCAAATAAATACATTCATTCAAAAATATAGACCAAAGTTAATAGCTAATTGTATGTATGTATTAATATCCAAAGCGGATGTCCTTGCGTGCTGAAGTAATTTTTGTTAGCCGGTCATTTATGATTTGAAAGCAGGGATCGCAAATAGTGACTGTTGGTCAATTTTTTAAACTAAAAACAAAAATCCTATTTAAGAAGTAATGCTACCCTCTAGAATTTTTCTGGCGCAACAAAAATGTTTAAAAACTGAGTTTATAATTTTTTTAAATTTTCCTTTTGTCAGATATAAGCAAAATTGTTACGTATACGCCATGGCGTTTGTCGATAAGTGCAACACATTCATGTTTCTGGCAAAACATAATTTTTTAAAATTAAAAAAAAAAAAAAACAGTTTTTAAACATTTTCGTTAGGCCCACAAATTTGTATTGAACAGAGTTAGCTGCAGTGACTAGTTTCTTAACGACCATGCTCGTCAACGAACTGTTTTAGCCGGTCTGACAGGAATTTAGAATACTCCCGGTCGCTGTTCGAAATCGAACACCTGGGACTTGCGGTGAATTGAGTTACAGCTGACACATAACAACCTCGTAAATATCTCTCGCAGGTGTCATTTGTATTAAAACAACATACACGAGAAGGTGAAAAACGACAACAGTTTTGACGAGTTGTTTGCGTTTGTGAGTGAGTTGCAACACTCGTCCTGCCCAGGCTAGATAGTAATGTGCGTGTGGGTAAGGAGTCATTGTCATTGAAATGTCGCGTCGTTAAGCTCTAACAACTAATCACCAAATTATTTACTTACTAAATGCAATGACTGCCAGCCCGTTGCAGTTGTGCGGCGATGGATAGTGGGGTATTTCGACGAAATTTAACTCAAAATCCATATAAAATGTCATTTGCAAAAAAAATTAAATACAATAGGTAGAAATAAGTGAAAAAATAAGTGAAGAAATAAGTAAAAAAATAAGAAAAATTAAAATTAAAACAAAAATTAAAAAAATAAAGAAATAAAAAAAAAATTAAAAAAAGAAAAAAAATAATAAAAAATATCAAAAAAAAATAATAAAGAAATTAAAAAAAAAAATAAAATATTAAAGAAAATAAGAAAAAAATAAGAAAGAAGTAAGAAAAAAAAATATCAAAAAAATAAAAAAAATAAAACCATTATAAAAAAAAAATTAAAAAAATGAAAAAAAAAAATTAAAATTTTCAAAATATTAAAAAAATAAAAAAAAATTCAAAAAAAAAAAAAATAAAAAAAAAAGAAAAAAAAATAAAAAAATTTTAATTAAAAAAATAAAAAAAATAAAATAAAAAAATTAGTCTATCATACATATTTTAATGTGTAAGTCAAGTTTTTTTGTTTTGCTACTAAAATGTATGTTTAAAAGTGTTAAAAAAAATTTATTTTCGTAGTTTCCTGATTATGACTTCAGGTTGAAGTCGAAATATCGAAATAATAAACATTTGAATACCACTAAAAGGAAGTTTTATTCAAAAATCTGGTCTAAAGCTCAATTAAAATTATCAAATTATAATATACAAGACTATTAAAAAAAAAAAAAATAAAAAAAAAAATAAAAAAAAAAAAAAAAAAAAAAATAAAAAAAAAAAAATATTAAAATAATAAAAAAATCTGCAATAAAACCAAATAAAAAGAATTAAAATAAAGTAAAATAGTAAATATTCGTTTGGTAAGAAATACATGTTTTCATACAAGACGAAAAAAGTCCTCTACAAAAAATTACTTTCTTTCAATAATGCCATTGTGAAAACAACTTCTTCCAAAGCGGCCCACTGTCCAACGCTGTGCCGTAAAAAGGAGTGCGTTTAAGTGCATAGTCATTAAGTTTCTAATGTGAACAAAATATCGTTTTATACAAGGTGGATTTGGCGTCTGCTGTAGAGTCCTTTATGTATATTTTTTTATTCTCTTTTCAATTTCCGTTTTGTTTTACTGTTATTGCACTATTGTACGGTACATTTGAATTGCAAAGAATTACTAAGGTGGATTTGGCGTGTTGCATTGCGTTTTTAGGGTTGTTTAGTTTGAATGGTTTTATTGTTTTAAAACACTACATTTTTGGTTGCAACTGACGTTTTTTATCTCAGTTTCAGAATAGAAAATTACTTCACGACTTCAACTACATTGTAGTAATAAAGAGTCTAGGGGGTGGTAAAACTTTTCTTTTACGGGTCACTATAAACCTTTATGTATGTGGTTGAAATAGACGAAATGCAGATGACGCGGTTTGGAGTGGACGTTGTTTTTTTTTCTTTTTTTTCTTATTTAAAGGATAATGAATAAAGAATAATAAAAATTATCTGGAAGTCAGATTTTCGTCTCTGATTAGCATTTTAAATATGTATTTCTTACAACAGTTTTATACTTTGTCCTTCTTTATTGATTTACTATTTCCACACACAATTCCAATTTGTTAATGACTACTAATATCCTGTTTGCGTTTGATACTTAAGCTGTTAGGGTAGTTCAAGGAAATGCGTTTGGCTTCGTGTAGGATGTTTGTGTGTATGGTGGCAGGTAAGGCGTCTCGGAGTCTATTTGAGTATAATTAAACCTATTAACATTAAGAATATATGTAAGTGTGGGCTCATGGTGAGAGAGAAGGGAGAACGCGTCTATCATCTCACTCCCCGAATCACAGATGTATGAAATATTTCGGTCTTTTAGTTCGACTGGTTTATATCTATTCAAGATAAATTTCTAGTTTCCGAATCTGGAAATAGGTAGGTGTGTGCGTATTTATGTAGGAACATTACATCAAATTTGTAAGTATATAATTTTGTATAAATATGTATTAGCATATATACATATAAGCATACATATGTGCGTACCAGGTAAGTACATTTTTGGAATTTCGGGACTGGTCCCGGGTCTTCGAATTTTTAAAATACATTGTAAGAGTAATAAAACATCTTTGTGTGGCAAAATAGAACCTAAACCTTAAGTTGGACCTTCAGCAATATATAGATGAATATTGCACACAATTCTAAACAGATGTTCTTAACTGATGACCAAACAAACATACATTCAAAAAGACCAAATTCTTAAAATGGGGTCTTATAAAATGTAATTTTTCTATAATACCCTATATGTATATGTACATCGACGAGTGGGTGGAACATTATACCATAAATATTCAAAAACGCCCTTTCTCAGAATTTTTATTAAAAAGGTCCGTTTCAAGATTTATTTCAAAAACTTCCTAACTCTGAGTATGTTTCAAAAACGCCATATCTTAACGAAATTCCAATACATTTTCAACAGAGATCGAAAGGAAGTAGTGAAATATGTATATATGTATGATGTATATTAGGTCAAACAAAAAAATATTAAAATCAAATTTATGAAAGAATGAAATCCGTAAATTCAAGTACACCAATTTTTGGACTAAAAATTGCTTCAGGTTCTATTATGTATGTCGGGATTGACATCCCTAGTACGTAAAAAAATATACGCAGTTAAATCATATGCCAAACCAACAATTATGAGCTCCCAGCATTGAAAGCTCCGAATGGCGACTACATTGCTGACAAATGTCGACCTCAACAACAACAATAGAAGCCGCAGCAGCGAACATGCAGCATATTCACAAAATTCTATTGTTTATTTGGGCCAACGACGTCGAAGTTGTCGTAGCTGTCGTCATCAACGCTACGCGAAGCGTCTCAGCAACGTACGCTGACGCCATCCGCAATGGACGCTTTTATGTTAGTTCCGAACTGGAAAAACTATACTGCCATCGGTGTCGCGTAGCGGCGACGCTGGCGTTCCACAGTGGTTGTAGTCATAGGAATAAGTCAGAAATAATATTTCGGAAAAAATAAGAAAATATATAAAACAAATTTTCGTTTTAAAAGAATAAAAAAAAAAAAAATAAAAAAATAAAAAAATATAAATAAATAAATTAAAAAAAAAAAAATGAGAAAATAACAAGGTAAAATGAAAAAAAATAAAAAAAAAACAATGAAATAAAATAAAAAAATTAAAAAAAATAAGAAAAAAAAATTAAAAAGCAAAAAAAAAAAAAATAAAAAATAAAAAAGAAAAAAAAAAAGAATAAGAGAAAATCGATAAATTAAAAAAGATTCATGTAAAAAATGAAATAAAAAAAAATTAAAAAAGGAAAAAAAATAAAGAAAAAAGAAAAAAAGAATAAAAAGAAAAAAGAATAAAAAAAATAAAGAAGAATAAAAATAAAAAAGCAAAAAAGAAGAAAAGGAAAAAAAGAAAACAAAAATAAATAAAAAAAATAAAAATAAAAAAGAAAGAAAAACAAAAAATAAATAAAATAAAAAAATTAAAAAAAAAAATAAGAAAAAAAAAATAAAATGATAAATTAAAAAAAAATTAATATAATTAATTAATTCAAATAAAATAAAAAATATGAAATAAAATTAAAAAAAAGATAAAAAAAAGAATTTAAACGTCAAAAAGGAAGAAAAGAAAGAAAAAAGATATAAAAAAAGAAAAAAAAAAATAAAACAAAATAAAAAAAACAAAACAAAATAAAAGAAATAAAATAAAATAAAAAATAATAAAAAAAAAAATTAAAAAAATAAGAAAAAATAAAATAAAATGATAAAGTAAAAAAAATAATATAATTAATTAATTCAAATAAAATAAAAAAGATACATGTAAAAATAAAATTAAAAAAAGATAAAAAAAAATAAAAAATAAAAACGTAAAAAAGGAAGAAAAGGAAGAAAAGGAAGAAAAGAAAGAAAAGATATATATAAAAAAAAAGAAATATGCGAAAATAAAATAAAACAAACATTCTTAACCCACTGTGCGCCGCCAGCAACGACAAATGAATGAATTACTAACAAAACTATACACAGTAGAGGGTATGTCTGGAAGCAGCGAAATGCCGCCAAGTCGTAAAAGAAAAAAAGTCAAGAAAAAAGAATAATGTAAAATAAAACTGAAATAGAGTTTTTGTGTGTTTATCAAATGGAAATGTTGCTATTCAGTTATTAACGAGGTGTCGCATAGTCAAAACGTGTGCTAAGCTTAACTCCAGCGCGTGGTATTATATATCGTGAAGAAAGTTCGAAAAGTTAATTGTTTATCAATAATAATAAAAACAAAAAAAAAAAAACAAAAACAAAAATGCGCAGTCAAGTTATTTGTTTTTGTGTGGCACTTTTACTAATTGTTTGCATACTTTAATTTGTTGCAAACGATGACAAAGTTGTCGCACATAAATCCATTTAAATTCCATCCCATCATCAATACCCCACAAATGTAACCAACAAAGTGCAATTAATACAAATAGAAAAAAATAAAATAAATTTAGTTAAATATCATCGATAATGTAATTATTAAGTTCAATAAACGTAAATTAGTGCGTAGTTTTTCCATTCCACCCTTGAAGCTGGAGTGTGTTCATAATTGAAATCATCCAAACCGGTCCTCGAAAGATATTCCATTCACAACTAAGCTTGCCGCATTCACTTAAGGCTGAAATGACGGATTCGAGGGATATGCAGAGCAGTGCGGATTTGCCTTTGCAAACTAAAGAAGCACAACAACAATTGGCTAAAGTTGAATGTAAGTGTTGTTGATATTAGTATTAAGATAATTGGCTTATAGGTACCCGATTTTCGCTTATTTTTCAAAAACACCTTATTTCAAGCTTTTTTTAATAACGTCGTTTTCCATTTTTTTTTACAAACTCCACATCTCAAACTGTTTTTTTTAATGAAGCATCATTTTAGAACTTTTTTCAAGAACAATTGGGCAACTCACAAGAGTGTTGTATTCTTCGTATGTTGTATTTTGTTTCCATATACATTTTTTCAAACAAAATACAATATACAACGACACGAAGAATACAACACTCTTGTGAATTGCCCAATTGTTCTTGAAAAAATTCTGAAATATGGTTCCAATAAACAAATTTTAGATGGAAACAAATTACAACATACAATGATAGGACGAATACGACGTTCTTAGACCGGTCAAAATAAGCATTTGAAATAAAAATAATTCCCACAGAGCCAAATTTTGGTAGAAAACTTAGGTTCGCCGTAAAAAAAAGCTACAAAAGTCCCCATCGATCCCATGTGTGCTAAAAAAGTTATGTCAAAAGTTGAGAAAAATCAAATATAAAAATCTCAAATTTAAACTAGCTTCGCTTTTGTCCCTGAATAACTTTTTTAGCATAAACGGGATCGATGGGTACTTTTGCAGTTAAGCTCCTGACAAAAATATTGGCTTTGTGGGAATTTTTTTTATTATACATGGAGAAAAGGTGGCTCTAGCTCGAGAACTATAGACTTTAAAAAAATGATTATTTTCATAGCCGATGGGGAACTTTGTGACAAATAAACGGTAAAAGAAAAATTGTCAACGTATACTAAAGTTTTCGAGAAAACCACGGAAAAGTCCTTATATGGCATATATTTTCATATAGTTTTCAGAGTTAATTTTACAATTGCGATATCTCAGAACTGGTTACTCTTAGATAAAAAATGCCGCGACCGTATTTGTAGAGAATTTCCAGGTCTACAACCAATTTTTCAAAAAAACTAACCATTTCGAGACTATCCACTCCGGGGTTACCACTTGGGCAGCTCACAGGGTTGCCACCTATCTCAATATTTTGTGGTAGTTTTGGGATCATATTTGGATTATTTTAGGATCATTTTCTGGGATAATTTAAGGGCTATTTTGAGATCTTTTGGGTTCAAGTTTGTATCATTTTGGGACAACTTGGGCCATTTTCTAATCATTTTGGTGTGATTTTGGGATCATTTTTGGATTCATTTGGGATTATTTTAGGGTCATTTTGGGATCATTTTGGGTAATTTTGTGTTATTTTGGGAACATTTTGGGACTTTTTGGGGTCGTTTTGGGGTCATTTTAGGATTATTTTAGGGTCATTTTGGAACCATTTTGGGATAATTTTGGAGTAATTTTCGGATCATTTTGGGTACATTTAAAGGGTTTTTTCTAGAATCATTTTGGGGCCATTTGGGAAAATTTTTGTATAATTTTGGGATTATTAAGGGTCATTTTGGGATCATTTTTGGGTCGTTTTGGGCTCGACTTCGGATCATTTTGGGAACATTAAAGGGTCTTTTTGGGGACGTTTTGGGATCATTTAAGGATTATCTTGGGACTTTTAAAATTTTTTTGGAGGTTTTTAGTCGGTATTGGTATAAAGACCCGGTTCAAGTTTTCTCGAGGTGCCTCGAACCACTGAACCAAACCACACCGATTTTTGGAGTGGTTTGCAGCCCTGGTAAGAACTAATGTTTGCATGCATGAGCGGTTGGGTTGAATGGGGCCACATATCATAACCTCCGCCTTTAATGGATGAAAATTTGGAATAAATAAAATAGAAATAAATAACTTTTCTTGGTGCATGACACAATTCAATCAATTAATAAAGCCACACTTTCTTCAACAATGTGGCTGTAAATATTATGAATGCGCATACCCTGTAGGAATAGAAACTAATACGAAAATAAATAAGCTTTGATGCTGTTGTGCTCTTACTGTTTACTTTTTAGTTGTAATTTAAGGCAACTACCTGTAAAATATTTTCCGATCACCGTTTTATAGAAATGCAGGTAATAGCTAAATAATCGTAGTCAATTAACTGGGTGATTTTTCAAACCTCGTATAAAGGTCAACCATTAGTTAAGCAATTAATATTATTTTTTTCTGCGGGGTAATTATATAAACGTACACTAAGGTGGGTCAGAAAAAACTGATTTTCGTGAAATGAAAAAATTTAGTTATAACAATATCTAAAATGTATTCTTTTAGTAAGCTATACAACTTTTAAAAAAAACTTTATGGGTTTCTCGAATTGGTCAACTTTTGTTCTTCAATAACTTTTCAATGGTCCAATTAATAAAAAAGTTTTATCAGATATTTTTTGTTGAGAATTCAGTGTTCCGGAAATATTAAAAAGATATTAGGGGCCGTTCAAGTATTACGTCATCACTATTGGGAGGCGGGGGGTCTTTGGTTTGCTTATTTTCGATGACATGGGGGGGTGGGGGAGTATAGATGATGATTACGTAATCAGTAGTTATCCTGCTAACCATCTTCTGATAATTTCTTGAAAAAATTACTGGATAGCGTTTCCCAAAAAAGAGGATAAAAATGTGGATAATTTTGTTATATATCCTAAATCTATTGTCTTGTTGTAAAATTATAATATAAAAAAAAACAACACATAATGTTTACGTAAGCTTGGGGGAGGGGGTATCCGCTTTGCTTATTTTCCATGACAAGGGGGATGGGGGGGGGGGGGGGGGAAGTAATTTTAAAAATCTGCATAGGTAATATGTGAACGGCTTATAGTGAAGATAAAAAACTGCGATGGATCTTTTTTTGACTCAACCCTAATGCATAAACGTCAATCATTACATAAGAATAGCCGAGCGCATATCTAAAATTAATAGTTTTGTGTGATCTCATAATTTAACGAGCGATTTGAGAATAGCGTACAAATGTAACGAGGCACGGGTCAGAAAATTTAGCCATTGCAGGTAGTAAAAAAATAAATGTTTATTTACTTACATTTCATATATGTATGTAATAAGCTATATAAACCTAATAAACTTGCCACATACAAAAACAACAAACTGGCAAATTCCTTTGGCTCGCATTTCAATGGTCAATAAAAACATTTTTTAAATGTAAATATGACAGCGAAAAATATGGGTGTAAACTAAAAGAAAGAAGCAATAAAATAAACAAATTTTATTTGCTTGTTTATGAAATATGGAAAACTATATTAACACGTGTCCAAAAGAAAGCCACAATAATGAATGCTATATACTGAGATTTGAAAGCTTAAGTACAAGCACAGGGTGTAGCGTGAAAAGGAAATGACCTCAATCATTATTTTCGATATTTCCGTTGACTGAAATGTGAGCGATTTATAAATGGATGATGGACACGGACGATTTTGAGACAGGAAAGTTGTAAGAGGCAAAAAAAATAAATATTTCTAAAAAGACAAAAATTGGTTAATTATTTTTTTTAATACTTTTTATGTAGTTTAATTTAATTTTATTTAATTTTATTTTATTCTTTTTTTATTTTATTTTATTTTTTTATTTTATTTTATTTTATTTTATTTTATTTTATTTTATTTTATTTTATTTTATTTTATTTTATTTTATATTATTTTATTTTATTTAATTTTTTTTAATTTTATTTTATTTTATTTTATTTTATTTTATTTTATTTTATTTTATTTTATTTTATTTTATTTTATTTTTTTAATTTTATTTTATTTTATTTTATTTTATTTTATTTTATTTTATTTTATTTTATTTTATTTTATTTTATTTTATTTTATTTTATTTTATTTTATTTTATTTTATTTTATTTTATATTATTTTATTTTATTTTATTTTATTTTATTTTATTTTATTTTATTTTATTTTATTTTATTTTATTTTATTTTATTTTATTTTATTTTATTTTATAAAGAGCAGATGGCATAACAGAATAGAAAGAGGAGTTTGGAGATGATTATCTACCGGCATCCACTATATATAATAGAGGGCTTTTCATATCTCCAAATTCTTGCTGGGTAATACCCCGCCACTGTAGTATCTGGTGACCATCAACACAAAATGCTGGCACATAACAAATGACGTCGTTTGGTAGTGTCAAGCTGAAAACTGAATGAAAATTAATTGTAACAAAGTAAAAAATACATATTTTAAAAACATAACAATAAATGTTGTCATCACCGTTTTATTTTTAAATAATTTTTAGTTTTATTTTAATATTTTCATAAATTGTTGTACGCTCATAAACTTAAACTAAGTATGTATGTAGTTATGAAGGCATACAGGTATGTATGTATGTGTGTAGATTATGAAATACGGTTATTTACATTTTTAAATACTTATTTATATGTATGTATGTATTTATATGTATGTATGTATTTAAACAGGCGAACTATAGACCATTTTGGAGAGCCTTTGTTAAAACTAACATTTAAATTTTCAAACCAGTCTTAGGTTAAGGACATTCGAGCAAACACTTTTTCAAGATATTTGTCGAACTTGCCACTCAAGTATCGAATTCAATAATGAGCTTTACTAAGAAATCGACAAAGTGGAGCTAATGTGGTTTTAATAAGTAATTCAAGGACAGGGTTTTTTCCTGCCACTTAAAATACCATTTATGTGGGCAACTTTATAATTTATCCACATTAATAAATTTTAAAGTACTAAAATAAATTTATATGAAATGGCCATTTATTTTGCAAAAATCTTCCACTACCAAGGTTTTTATGTTTATATGTCTGCACATTTTAAATTGTTATGCGGCAAGACATGATTTAGCTAGAAATAATATCAAGCGTAATATGGCGCCATGAAGGCGATTTGGCTGCTGTAGAAATGAGAGCGGTGCTTGAACTCTGTAGCAGAGGAATAAAATAAACTGAATGATAAACAATGAGTCAATTGTTGGAATAAGATTAAATTTTGTTATTGTTTGTGGTAAGGGTAAATGCGATCCACTTCAGCAGAGAGTGAGGATAATCAGTTAACATGGGAAAAATGTTAAGTATACGCCAAGTATGACACATATTTCACTAAACAGTACTTATGAATTATTTTGAGTGGAATTGTGTAGTCAAATGAAATACTTTTGCATAATTTGCTCTAACTATTCATGTACAATTAAATCAACACTTGTTGCTAGCATTCTCTCACAAGAGAAGTCAACTTAATAAACCAATTATAACATGAAGGTCATACAAACGTAATATTGACACGCAAAAATTCGTTTTGCTATTTGCAATAGAACATTGCCGAGGAATGAAGGCAAGGAATGAATGAAAGCAAACAATTATTTATATTAATTTGGTGCAGGAAAGTGCGTGAGAAAGTACAGTTATTTTAAGTTCCGTTAATTTGATTTCAAAAAAATAAAATAAAATAAAATAAAATAAAATAAAATAAAATAAAATACAATAAAATAAAATAAAATAAAATAAAATAAAATAAAATAAAATAAAATAAAATAAAATAAAATAAAATAAAATAAAATAAAATAAAATAAAATAAAATAAAATAAAATAAAATAAAATAAAATAAAATAAAATAAAATAAAATAAAATAAAATAAAAAAATAAAATAAAATAAAATAAAATAAAATAAAATAAAATAAAATAAAATAAAATAAAATAAAATAAAATAAAATAAAATAAAATAAAATAAAATAAAATAAAATAAAATAAAATAAAATAAAATAAAATAAAATAAAATAAAATAAAATAAAATAAAATAAAATAAAATAAAATAAAATAAAATAAAATAAAATAAAATAAAATAAAATAAAATAAAATAAAATAAAATAAAATAAAATAAAATAAAATAAAATAAAATAAAATAAAATAAAATAAAATAAAATAAAATAAAATAAAATAAAATAAAATAAAATAAAATAAAATAAAATAAAATAAAATAAAATAAAATAAAATAAAATAAAATAAAATAAAATAAAATAAAATAAAATAAAATAAAATAAAATAAAATAAAATAAAATAAAATAAAATAAAATAAAATAAATTAAATTAAATTAAAATAAAATAAAATAAAATAAAGTAAAATAAAATAAAATAAAATAAACTAAAATAAAATAAAATAAAATAAATTAAAATAAAATAAAATAAAATAAAATAAAATAAAATAAAGTAAAATAAAATAAAATAAAATAAAATAAACTAAAATAAAATAAAATAAAATAAAATAAATTAAAATAAAATAAAATAAATCAAAAAAAAGTAAAATAATATAAAACAATTAAAAATAAATTGGGTTTACTATTACGGGAGTGCTCCGTAGATAAACAAAGTTTATATTTTCCCACTAAATTTTTTAAGTTCAAAATAATTGCTGCTGCCTTAAGGGAAAATACTAACTTAATTAAAGTAGCCTTAAAATTTTGGTATTCTTGGCAGGTTCTAGCCCGTTTTCCAGATTTATAAAGCAATGAAAATGTCATCAACGCTTACAACCAAACCAACAGACAGCATAAAGGTTGATTGGGCGCCAGACAAGCGGACCACCACACATGCCTGAGATGCCGCCATACTCCAAACCTTGTAAAAATGGAGCAAATACACAGCATTTATAGAGCAGAACAAAGCGCCATACCAAAGTATTCGAGTGGTAACCACAAACAACAACAGCACATTCAAAACAGAGCAAGAATTATGCGTGCGTTGTATGCGAAAGTTGTAACACAGCACACTGTGAAGAAAATAGAGAGTTCAGCTATGAGAGAGCACAAAGAAAGTGGTTTTTAATGAGTGAGCAGCTAACATTTATCCTAGTTAACGGAAAAAAAATTAATAAAAAAAAATTAAACAAAACATAAAAACGGTAATAAAATAAAGGAACAAAATAAAACAAAAATTAAATAAAAAATAACACAAAAAAACTATTAAAAAAAAAAAAAAAAAAAAAAAAAAATTAAAATAAAATTAAATAAAATAAAAATATAATAAAAAAAAATTTAATAAATAAAAAAATAAATAAAAACAACAATAATTGTTATATATGTGAAATAATAATTATTATATATGTGAAAATACATGACTATTAAAAAAATATCAGTTAAAAAAATTAATAAAATAAAATAAAATTTAAAAAAGTTAAAAAAAAACCAAAAAAAAATAAGCAAAGTTTTAAAAAGTTAAAACAAAAAAAAAAAAAAATAAAAAAAAAACAAAAAAAAAAACAAAAAAAAAAACACAAAAATAAAATAAAATAAAACACACAAAAATAAAATAAAATAAAACAAAGTTTTAAAAAATTAAAAGAAAAAAAAAATAAAAAACAAAAAAAAAGTCAAAAAAATTAAAAAAGACACAAAAAATAAAATAAAATTAAATATAACAAAATGAATTAAATTAAAATATAATAAAATACAAAAAAAAATAATAAAATAAGTTAAATTAAATTAAGTAAATAAAATAAAATAATTAAAATAAAATAAAGCATAACAAAGGAAAGCAAGGGGAGAGGAACGGATCGGATCTAATATTTCAAATTATCGAATCTAATATTTCACATTGTCAATAAAACTTTATATTTTGTTGCTTAGTGTACGCTATTAAATGGTTGGGAGAGAGAGTTTGCATTTTCCAACTGTCGCTATTGTCTGACCAAAAA
>CAXKVI010000001.1:7690389-7692889 GCA_964058755.1 Campiglossa producta | reverse complement strand
TCTGGATAAGTGAGAGTTTAACCTGTTACAGTATCCCGACCGAAGCTGGGCTATAGTGACTCTAGTCTCCTTCGGTAAGGTGCGTTCTTCTTCAGCAACATCGGGCGGAAGACTGTAACCCTGTTTAGTGCTCGATCACGTCAAGGGCTCTGTCGCACCACAGCCAGCACATGAACATGCAGCTCTCCTCGACTACCTTCCATTCAACACACCATTGCAACGTAGGCTGAAAGGGGCCTGAACACTGTTTTGTAAACCCTCGACGACTGCGTGGGATATCAACCTATTTCTAAACGTTTTTCAAAAATGCCCTATTTTAGATTTCGGTTCAAGAACACCCTATTTGAATGAAAACTCAAAACACAGGCCGTTATTGTACAAAAAACTTTGATAGGGCCTTAGGCATATGCACTAAACTAAAATTCATATTGGCCATTGAATGAGTTTCGGTGAAAGCTTGGGATTTCCAGTTTAGTGGGGTCCTCATTCATGCTAAACCCCGAGCTCTCCTTTCAATTTCCTCATTATTCACTACAAGATGCCACTGATTATGTTGACACACCGACCACAAAACCTTAATTTCAATCGCGAATCAGCTGAGTGACATATTTGTAGGCTCTCACATTTCACAGTGCACAGAGAGCTTTTGTGATATGAGCGTGTGCCTTATTCGAGCCCACGAGCCAAGAAAAGGTCGACACTGGTCTACAGACATACATGTGTGAATGTACTTTTATAATGTATTGTTGCTATTTTTGTTTTTTGTTCTCATTGTGTTAACATTAATTTACGAGTTGCAGTAAAAATACATAAGCCATAAAATTGCAACAAAAACATATGTGGTAATGGAAATACAAAATAATTGCAAGTGAAGTCAAGAACTTAATAAATCAGCATCTTATGATGACGTATATCATAAACAATGGCAACGAGAACATCATAGAAAACGAGTCGTAAACAAAGAAACGAGTAAATATTATAAACAAACAAATACCAATACAAATACATAAAGATTAGAAAATATTAGAGAAAATAAAGAAAACAACAACAATTAATTACACTAAATGTTTAGCAAGGATAAACAAAATAAAAAAAAATAAAAAAAATAAAATGAGATTTTTAAAAAAGAAACATTAAATAAGTAAAACAAAATAATAAAATTCCAGAGAGGTCAAGAGAAAAGAAAAAAAAAAACAAAAAAAAAAAATCAGCAAAACATTTTTGATAAAATTTATTATTTAGCTAAAAATAAATTGCTGTTTCAAAAACAGTTTGGTCGTTTATGAAGTGAAGTCCATGCTGCTTAGCTCAACGGAAGCATCCGCAAATTTAAACGGAAATCACTTTTACTTCGCACCAACATGGAATTGATAAAGAAATATAAACAAGGAAACCTCACCACAGCCGACGTGAGAACTTTAAATAGTACGTATAAAAAAATTTGTTTTATTTTGCAAAGAAAAAAACATTTTTTGCGGGTTGAAATCACATAACTATACTGGGTAATTCTTTGATGAAAACACAACCTATTTTATATTAAAAAAATAAAAATAAAAATTAAATTGCAAAAAAATTTGTTTGATATGAATTGCACAACTGACTGTTTCCAAACAAGGTACCTACACGGTTAAAAATATAAGCATAAATTTTAAACTTTTTTGTACTACTTAATGACCAGGCCATATTTGGTTTCAGATTTAATCTAGACCAGTTTTCAAGAAAACTGCCTGTATGAATGGGGTTTCAATTTTAAAGCAGACATGTTTTAATATCTTTTTAAAGACAAAATAAAATTTTTTGTCTGTTGGCTGGGACTCGAACCAATACTCTCCGCATTATGTCCGTCTGCTCTGCCAATGAGCTACATCGCACTCATAAATGTTGTAGGCAAAATTATATCTTGAATAAGCTTTCAAAAAAAAAAAAGAAAATAAAACAAAAATTGTAGACGGAAAAGGTTTTAATTTAAATTTAATTTTAAGCCGAAAAGTTAAAATTTTCAAACCAAAAGTTTTAATTTTAAATCGAAAACTTTTAATTTTCAAACTAAAAAGTTTTTATTTTAAACCAAAAAGTTTCAATTTTCAAACCAAAAAGTTTTTATTTTAAACCAAAAAGTCTTTTTAATTTTCAAACCAAAAAGTGTAATTTTTAACCAAAAAATTTTAGTTTTCAAACCAAAAAGTTTTAATTTCAAACCTAAAAGTTTTAATTTTCAAACCAAAAAGTTTTGATTTTAAACCAAAAATGTGGCACTAGGCAGGATTCGAACGGAAGCGCTTAGGAGTCACAGCCGACTGCCCTACCACTGAGCTATATCACACACAAAGTTTTTGTGGGCAAAACTCAATGACTTTCGAACAAACGGAAAAAAAAATTTAAACCGCTTTTTCGTTTAGATTTTAAATCGAAAGCAAACGAATTTATAAATATTCCAAAAAAAAGTTTAAAAAATCGCTCAAACCTCGGACGGGTTTAAAATTTAGGCTCATTTTTTTAA
>CAXKVI010000001.1:7662889-7682889 GCA_964058755.1 Campiglossa producta | reverse complement strand
AAAAACTATTTAACGGATTTTTGCCATATCTTGACAGTTTATTTCTTGGATAACTGCTCTTGACATAGGATATATTTTTTTTCGCAAGATCGCGCTGGAGTCGCTATATTTGAACATATGCTTGATATATAATCAAAAATCCTGTCACAAAAAATGTATCCGGTAGGTGTCGCCGTAGTTGAGATATTCAGAAAATTCGTATTATTCAATTTTCGCAGCCACAGTCGCAGACATCTGATAGAGCTCTATATAAAAATCCCGGAAACATTGAAAAAACCCGGTATAGAGTTTTTTGCATTAAGAATTGTAAAAAATGTATCGGGATCGAATGTACTAACATGTTCGTAGCTGTAGAGTGTGAATGTAGCTTTCAAATGCCAGTTTCTAATTAAATTTTAAGAAAAGTGCCTACAACTTATGCATGTTGATATGGCGTAGGGACAGAGAAGGCACATACTTTCGTCGGTATGTGGGTACAAATATGAGAGTCGTGCGTTTGTCGGAGAAATTGCGTAGTTTAGTGCGTTTACTTCTAGCATAGCGTGTTTCATTTTTCGTATTTCTTCGTTAAAATAAAAAATAAATAAAATAAATTAATATAAAAGAACATAAAATAAAAAAATATAATAAAATAAAATAAAATGAAATGAAAAAAAAAAAAAATTAATAAAAAAATTTGAAACTGTAAAAAATAGATAAAAAAGTTTAAGAAAACAAAAACAAAACAAAAATAAATTAACATAAAATGAAAAAAAAAAAAAATAAAACCAAGATAGTATGAAATAAAAAATAAAACCAAGATAGTATGAAATAAAAAATTAAATCAAGATAAAATAAAATAAAATAAAATAACAAAATATAATAAAATAAAATGAAATGAAAAAAAAAATTAATAAAAAATTTGAAACCGTAAAAAAATAGATAAAAAAATTTAAGAAAAAAAAGGAAACAAAAATAAATTAACATAAAATAAAATAAAAAATAAAATAAAATAAAATAAAATAAAATAAAATAAAATAAAATAAAATAAAATAAAATAAATTAAAATAAAATAAAATAAAATTAAATAAAATAAAATAAAATAAAATAAAATAAAATAAAATAAAATAAAATAAAATAAAATAAAATAAAATAAAATAAAATAAAATAAAATAAAATAAAATAAAATAAAATAAAAAAAAAATAAAATAAAATAAAATAAAATAAAATAAAATAAAATAAAATAAAATAAAATAAAATAAAATAAAATAAAATAAAATAAAATAAAATAAAATAAAATAAAATAAAATAAAAGAAAAATAAAATAAAATAAAATAAAATAAAATAAAATAAAATAAAATAAAATAAAATAAAATAAAATAAAATAAAATAAAATAAAATAAAATAAAATAAAATAAAATAAAATAAAATAAAATAAAATAAAATAAAATAAAATAAAATAAAATATAAAAACAAAGAAAAAAGTGAAATGAAATAAAAAAAAAATATAAAATAAATTTGAAACTAAAAAATGTAGTAAAAAAATAAAATTTAAAATCAAATAAAAAAAAACATTTAAAAAAATTTAAAACTGAAAAAATAGAAAAACAAAAACAAAAAAAAAAAAAAATAATAAAAAATAAAAAAAATAAATTATGAAAAAAAATATTAGTAAAATCAAGATAAAATTAAAAAAAAGTAAAATAAAATACAATTTTAAATTAA
The DNA here is from genome assembly GCA_964058755.1 of Campiglossa producta. Taxonomy (NCBI): domain Eukaryota; kingdom Metazoa; phylum Arthropoda; class Insecta; order Diptera; family Tephritidae; genus Campiglossa; species Campiglossa producta. The sequence continues at coordinate 7,681,185 of CAXKVI010000001.1, read as the reverse complement.
AGAAAATATACGAAATTGAAATGAATGAAAAAAGTAAATAAATGTAAAACTAAAAAAATCCAAAAAATAGATAAAAAATAAAACAAATTAATTAAAAAAATAAAAGGAAATACAAAAAAAATTAAAACAAAACAAACTAAAATACAGTAAAAAAAATAAAACAAACCAAATAAAATCAAGTAAAAAAAAATAAAACAATTTATTTCAGAAAAAAAAAAAATAAAAGAAAGTAAAAAAATACAAAAAAAAAAATAAATTAACATAAAATAAAATAAAATTACAAAAGTAAAATAAAACAAATTAAATAAAATCAATATGTCTTAATTTTAAATTCCCTTTTCACTTTGTACTAAAAAACTTTTTAGCAAAGTGCATTCCGTTAAAAAATATTTCTAATCTTTAATTTAAATGAATATTCGTTAAATGTAAGATTCATAAATTTTCAATAATCGCATACGCAAATGACACACAGCTCTCTTGCACATCTTTTTTCACACTATTGTGCTATTCTCCGCGACGTTGCCCACTGGGATCCAGAACGAACTTGAGACCGAAAGCAAACCGATTGGTCACCAAATTGATTAAGGCACTCAGACCCATGCCGCAAGGTATATGATTGAGTGAACTGTGGAATAAAATGAAGAAAAAGTAAATTATTTTCCTCATTCTACAAATTTACCACCACATACCGATAGTACTGGAAGCCCACAGATAGATCTGAGTCAACTATGCTGCGTACAACGGAATCCTCAAAATCCCATTGATAACAAATCGAAGCAATAGTTTTCTGAGTCTTACGATGCCATGCCAACATGGTGGCCATCTGTATGCGTTCGTGTATGCGTTGCCAATAGCTAATGTCGAGACCTTGACGCGAAGCCGATGCAGCTATTTGATAGTTAAATTTCGAGTAACGCGCTGCGATTGCCGTATCAGCCATCAACGAGCGTGGATCGGTCCATTCTAGCAACAATTCGGCACCCAAAACCCATGAATCGGTTATAGAGCGCATCAGCGATAAGGTGCTACGTCCCTTCTCCGAAGTCACATTGTACATGTTGCAGGTAATTGTTGTGGATGGACGCGTCAGCTCAATGGTCGTTTGTGTTTGGAGAGCACCATCTTCGGCAGCACGTTGCATCGCCGCCTCCAAACGTAGAGAGCTGTGCGGATAAAAAACGAGGCTGAGATTTGAAGCCAATGTGGTGGGATTGATGTCGGCCATTATGGTGGGCGTTTGCTGCTTGGGCGTTTGCTTTGATCTCATAAGTACCTATTAAACTTACCAAAAAATCTTCGTAGAGCCGAAGTGAGTAAATGCCACCGAATCGAAATCCCGATGGACGCGTATGACTCCACGCCCAATTGCATTTGATTGTTTTGTTCATAGCCAAACGATGCGTATAGTCTAGCTCAATGCCATCGTAATATTTTGGCTTGATGCGATTTGCGAGCAAATGAAGATCATGTATATTTCCGGGATTCTTTTTTTGTTTTGAGCCGGGGTAGCGCTGGAAGCAGGGAGGAAATTGTTGTGTACATTTTTGTGGGCACCAATCGCAAGTCATGAAGTTTCAAAAATATATCTATTCTTTTTGGAAAATATTGCAAATTAATAAAAAATATATTTTGTACAAAATTTTTTTGTGAAACGTTTTGAGGATGTCGCCAAAACTTTTGAGCTAGCAGAAAACTGATTTTCAGAAAATATAAAATTTCAAAATTTTTGTTTGTTTTGCTTTGTGAAAATTTAAATTCGGAGTGCCATAACCAAATAAAGTCAAAGGTGGTGAAATTGGAGTACAGTAGACTCTCTATGATAGGTGAATTTGAATAAAGAAAAAATAAATTTTTGAAAACTTCAAGAAAATCAATGTTTTTGTATACGTGAATTTGCATTAATTTTGAAGATTTAAACAAAGAAACCAAATAAAAAAAAAAACTATCGAGATTCAAGTGTTTTATGACATTTCTGCTCTGAGTGGCTCTATTTCTATTTTGACAGCTGGCCTGCTCTGCTCTGCTCTAACCTGCTCTGAACTTTTTTTTGGTCAGTAGACAAACATTTTTATCTTATTTTTTCTCTTTTACTTTAACCCTAAGCTGTTACCATATAACAGGCCTAGGCACTTAGTTTAACAATTGTCCGAAAATCTGAGAACCAAATTCCCACAGATTGTTACAATCTTTGCTTGGCCGCTCGGACCATGAGATTGTTACTGCGCTTGTGAGAGCGTTATGATCGCGCTGACCAACCACTGGATGTCTCTCAGTCACTCACTGTCAAGCAATGACTCTACATACGCTGTGGCTTGAGTACTTTCTAGTGAGCGAAAGAGTCGAAAGAGATAGCATTATTTGATTGGTGCGATGCCCCCTATTTCGCTAATACACCCTCACTACCAATTCTGCCGGGACCTGACCTAAAAGTATTTTTGTTGAAATGCGAAACTAATTGAAGAGAATCTGTAAAATATATCTTAAAATTAAAAATATACATTCTTACATTTAACAAGAAAAAAACATTTTCATCTTTTGCAGACATCGTCATCGGTCTTATGGTAGTACTCGCCCTAACCTCAATCGTTTGGAGTATTACCATACATATAATCTCGGGAGATTTTTATCATGGCATATTGGGTGCGAAATTGGCATTCCGCGAAAGAGATTTTCGTCAAATGGATGAACATTCCAAAGAGATTTTCTATCACGATTTGGATACATTAATAAATGCAACATACGTTGATGCTTCCGGGGACGTTGAGATAGAGGATGGCGACGAGAGCACACCTATGCCATTAGATGAAAATGGTTAGGACAATGCAATGGCACTAATTTTGTATTAAAATTGAAAATATAAAACCCATTTTCATTTTCCAGCCACCACAAGTCAGCCCAAAGTACGCAAAACCTATCACATTTTCCAGCTCGTGCGTCCCGATGAAGACATACACAAACCAGCTGAACAAGAGGAAGCAGACGAAGAGGCGACTACAGAACTGCCAACAGTGAAATTTAACATGACGCACGATCGTACATTTTTAGCAACAAGTAGGTATTTATGTTTAGTTGAGTTCGAATTAGGGTTGATAGTATCCGGGTACTCGGGAACCAGGTCGTTGTTTTGATTCAAAGGTAGGTTTGTGGAGGGCGTTCTTTGCACCCTCTGTGTTTTGCTATCGAATAATGAACTGTTTCCGTTGACTTACCTTTTCGATTAGGATGCAGATAATGATCCATGAGGAATTCTATTCTTTCCTTCCGGAGGTCCAAGTACTCCCTCCATGGAAAATGAATCTGAAAAGAAATAAATAAAAAAAAATAAGATATAAAAATTGTGGCGCAGTATAACAATAGTAAAATATGTATCTGCTTAAGAACTATACCGCCAGGTACCCGGATCAATTTATCAACCCTAGTTCGAATGCTCTTTTTCTTTCTGCATCAATTTCGAAATATTTAACTGTAAATATTTATACTAATCAACTGCGAATATTTACATTAATTTGGCTAATAATGCTAATGTTTGTCTATTTAGGATTTCCAAATTTGTTTTTTTTTTTAATTATTTTTAGTTTTGTTTTTTTGTTTTAAATTAATAATTTGTTTTTCTTTTTTTTCTTTCTCTTTTTCGCAGTGATGCTGGATGTACACAAAACTCGTTGGCGCCAAAGCGCTGCCGTTCAATTCATTTACAGTTTTCCATTTTTGTCGGAAATTTTTGCCATAATTTGGACAGCAATGTGTTTAATATTTCAATCGGGCGTACAAAAATATTGGTGAGTAAACGAAGCGTCGATATCTATTACTTGATTACATAATCACTGTTAATGAACTTGTGCGGAAATTGTTTATGGTGAGGTGAAGGTGGTTTGCGTTGTTGTTGTTGTACTATTTTCGTTGTTGTAATTATTTAATACGTTGTGGTTTTTTTGTGAGTGAAAATAAGTTTTTAGTTTCCATAAATCTAAATATCTATTAGAAAAACAAAAAAAAAAAAAATTTAAATATGATAAAATTAAATTAAATAAAGAAACAATAAAATATACAAAAAAATAAAATAAATAAAAATAAGATAAAGCAAAAAAAAAAAAATAAAAAAAAAATGTTTAAATATGATGATAAAATAAAATTAAATAAAAAAAGTAAAATACAACAAAAAAATAAGAAATAGATGAAATGAAACGAAAAAAAATTAACAAAAAAATATAAAAAAAATATAGTAAAGTAAAAATAAAATAAAGTAAATTAAAACAAACACATAAAAAACGAAATACAAAAAAAAAAAAAAAAAAATTAAAACAAAATAAAAAAATAGAATGATAAAATGTCCCCCTTTGAATTAATGAAAAAAAATAAAATAAAAAAAAGTGAAAATAAGAAAAAAATAAAAATAAAACAAAAAAGTAAAATAAAATAAGACAAATGAAAATAAAATAAAATTAAATAAGAAAATAAACAAAAATAATTAAATAAATAGAAATAAGATAAAGTAAAAAAAAAAATAAAAAAGAAAAAGTAAAACAAGGTAAAATACAATAAACAAATTAGAAAAAAATGAAATAAAAATAATAACCAAAAATTTAAAATAATTAAAAAGAAAATAAAATAAATTAAAAATTAAAGCAAACAAAAAAAAAAAAAAATAAAATAAAAAAAATAATTAAAATAAAATAAAATAAAACAAAAAAAAAATAATAATAAAATAAAATAAAAAAAAATATAAAAATAAAATAAAATAAGACAAAAAAATAAATAAATAAAAAAGGTAAAATAAAATAAGACAAATTAAAAAAAAAATTAAATGAAGTAAAAAAATAATAAAATAGACAAAAAATTTAATAAATAAAATTAAGATGAAGTAAAAAAATAAAAAAAAAACAAAAAAAAAATAAAATAAAATAAAAACAGCAAAAAATATCAGATAAAATAAAATGAAATAAAAACAATAACGAAACAATTTAAGAATTCGAATGAACAAATAAAATAAAGTAAAAAAGAAAATTAAAGAAAATAAGAAAAAAATAAAAAAGTAAGGCAAAATAAAACAAATAAAAATAAAATAAAATGAAATAAAATAAACAAAAAATTAAATAAATAGAAATAAGATAAATTAAAAAAATAAAAAAGAACAAAAGAAAAAGAAATAAAATAAAACAAAGTAAAATACAACAAAAAAATTAGATAAAATAAAATTAAATAAAAATAACAACGAAATTTAAATTAAATAAAATCCAATAAAGTAAAAATAAAATAAAGTTAATTAAATATTAAAACAAGGACAAAAAAACTTAGAAAATAAAAAAATTTAAATAAAATATAAAAAGTGAAAAAAATAAAATAAAATGAACAAAAAATAAAATAAAATAAAATAAAGTAAAATAAAAAAGAAATAAAAAGGTAAAAAAAGTTAAATAAAATAAAAAAAAAAAATAAAAAAGTAAAATAAATAAGACAATTGAAAAAAAAAATAAACGAAATAAAAAATAATAAAATAGACAAAAAATTTAATAAACAAAAATAAGATAAAGTAAAATAAAACAAAAAAATTATATAAAATAAAATGAAATAAAAATAATAACGAAAAATTTAAAGAAATGAAATGAGCAAATAAAATAAAGTAAAAGTAAAATAAATTAAAAATTAAAACAAACACGAAAAATACACAAAAAAAAAAATAAAAAAATAAAAATTTAAACAAACCCAAAAAAAGGCAAAAAAGAACAAATAAAAAATAAAATAAAAAAATAAAATAAAATAAAATGAAATTAAAAAAATAAATAAAATAGAGTAAAAAAAAAAAATAAAATAAAAAACATAATAAAATAAAATAATGTTGTTAAAATAAAACAAAATAGTATAAAATAATGAAAAAAGTTAAATAAAATCAATTAAGAAACTTTTGTAGAACTCTTTTTGATTAGAAATAATACTTTTATTTCTCTTCCAGGGGACTTCCAAAACCATGGCGAATTGTTATACCATCAATAATTGTCTTCACATCAATGACATTGGGCACATTTATCTATGCGATTTTGGCCAGCACCTACTTAAAGAATCTATGCAATGGAATGCGCGAAAACCTCACAAAGCCGGATGCAATTACGTAAGTTACTAAAATTATTGTTGCAAGCACTTTTACTAATAACTTCATATTTTCCCATTTCCACTTTCCAAATAGCTGCGGCCAAGCCATCTCTTTGCTGCGTCCCTACATACGACAGCACGAATTCAAGCACGATGTCTACTTAAATCTCTTCCGCTTCTCGTACATGTTCGCATTGGTAATGTGGCTGCTGGCATTGTTGTTGATGTTGTTGCGTTATTTCTTTGCCATCGATTTCCAGTTAATAGATGTACAATCAATTTATGATAATAAATTGGCGCGTCGCTTAAGTAGACCGGAAGCTGAATTCACCGAAGTACTGTTGGACGCAGCACAATCGCCGACACTTTTACTGCCACGCAGCAACAGCGAACGTAATAAATCGGAGGATGATTTTCAAAGTGCCAAGTCGAATTTGAGTGAGATTGCAATGCCGTTAATTGATACGGGGAGACGATCAGCAGGACAAGTGCAATATGCGCAAACGCAACAACGAGTAGTATAAGTCAGCTATGGTTTTAATTTGAAGGGGCTTTTAACTGAATATATGTATAAATGGTGTTTGCTAAGTGAGAACTCCAAAATGTGGGCAAGCGTATAGAAATTAACATCTCAGGAATATTATTTTATCGAATTGTGTGCACAAGTGTACTTCTCAATTGTTGTTCAACTCATACTCACACACTCGCCCCTACTCACTACTTGATAACCCTCGTAATGTAAAATTCTCATGTACCTCCACCCAGTTTCTAATTTAATGAGGTTTTTTTTTAGTTAAAAAAAAAAACGTAGATATATGTATTTATTTAATTTCTTACGAATAGTTTTTCATCAGTTTTAACCACTGTGTGCGTGTATTACAAAGCGATATTGATAACAGTAAATATACAAAACATAGTAAAAAATAGTATTGCATTTCATTTCCCAACTTCGTCTTCAGGATCCTCAGACTCCGAGGATCAGAGAACCTTCATGGTTATAGTTTTAGTCTCAAGGTAATTATCCAGACCATCTTTGCCCAATTCACGTCCAAAGCCAGACTGTTTGTAGCCACCGAATGGTGTTTGTGGCAGCACTGCATCATAACAATTTATCCAAATGGAGCCGGCATTGACGCTGTTGGCATATTTCATTGCTTTGTTGATATCATTTGTGATGATGCCTGCCGCCAAGCCATACTCGACATTATTAGCGCGTTCGATCATCTCATCCATGTTGCTGAATTTTAAAATCGACATTACAGGACCAAAAATCTGTAAGAGAAGGGAGCGAGGGAAAGAGAGTGATTAATTGACATTGCTACAAACGAATAAATAAATCAAATAAAATAAATAAAAAATAAATTAAATAAAAAAAAACCGCGTGTAGCTAGTACACGTGAAATAAGTTAACTTCTTATAGGGTCTACACACAGTGAGTCTGACTTGCGAGTCATGTGTGTACGTGTTGACTCGCTGCCATTCTACAAAATATCGAACTCATTTTGATTTTCTTGAGTCATGCTAGAGTCATGTCGGTGTAACTGCTACATACACATTTTAACTAATACACCTAAACTGACTCTTGACTCGGACGCATCGTGTATAGGGCCTATAACGTGTATGCGAGAATGGTGTAGATTCACAACTTCTTACTACCGGGAAGTGGAACTGATCAATTCGAAAATATCTTATAGATAGTGCGTTTTCCTTCAAATTCGGTGCGTGGGTAGAATTATGCCTAAATTAACAGGGGCCAATACGAATGGGATACAGAGGAAGAGGACAATGAAGAGAAAAAGGGAGAGAGATAGTGTGAAGGCGAACAAAGATAGGAAGAAGAGTGGTAAAAGGGGTTGTAAATAGCGGTTAGGTGGCAACCCTGCGTGAAAATGTCATTTTTGGAATACGGGCAAAAATACCTTTCTTTTGATACCGATATTGGCATATCTAGCTCTAAATTTAAAAAAAAATGGTATAGGTGGCGAGCAGTTCCCGAGATATACGAACAAATAAATAAATTGCGGTTAGGTGGCAACCCTGCTTGAACTTATCTTATTTGGACACCCATTTGATACCCTTATTGGCATATCTAGCTCTATATTAAAAAAATTGGTATAGGTGGCAACCCTGTAAACCGCCATAAGTGGCAAGACCCATGAATTCTGCTCGGCCTAACCAAAGAGGCTTAAAAATTATAAAAGGAACCACCCTGCAAAAATCGTTAGATTATGTGTTCCAATTTTTTGATTTGGAGTACTCCAATAGTAATCCTTTGTATACTTCATCGGACCACTTTCAGCTCTTTGAAAGTCGATCGTGCCTTATCGAAGAAAATCACGACACTATAGTATATATTCCAAGGAGTAACAACATGGGAGTACATCGCAAAGTACTCTGACTTTAGGTACTCCATGGAGTAGCAGAAACAAAGCGAAGTTTGGAGTAGGTGGTCCAGTCCTAGGACATCGCAATATTAATTGGAACACAATTTTTATATGAAAAAGGATTACATTTGGAGTACTCTGATGGTCCAATTGGAGTACTCTTGAGATAGGAAATGGAGTTCTCTAGATTTTTACAGGACAACGCAATTCAGCAGATCGCGGGTAAGGAATTTCACCGCATGGTAAAAAAACTGATTCAGTGTATTTTTTATGGAGGTGAATTTCTTTCACCGCGTGGTGAAATTCCTTACCCGCGAACTGCTGAATTGCGTTGGTTTCTCTTATTATTTTCAAACCTCTTTGGCCTAACTATTACAATTTGTGCAATGTTAGCTAGATCCTAGAATTTCATGTCCTATTTCATTTCCACAGCTAAACATCGTGGTGAAAATCGCCTACGCCTGAAAGTCTGCTACAATTTCTATTTCCGTTCATCATCAGCAATTTTCTCAAATTTTACTCTCAATCAAAACTTCATATCGCCGCCTAAGAAGTTAACTTCAAAAAAAACAAAAAAAAATAAATAAAAATTCACATACCGTGATCTTGATTAATGTCTTACCTCTTCCTGTGCAATTTTCATGTTATCAGTCACCTCAGAGAACACAGTCGGCTCAACGAAATAGCCTACAGTGCCAACACGCTTGCCGCCACATTGCAATTTCGCACCCTGCTGTTTGCCGCTTTCGATATAATCCAAAACCTTGTTCATCATTTCCTCATCGACTTGAGGACCATGTTTCACAGACTCATCAAAAGGATTGCCAACTTTGCGTGCTTTTGCTGCAGCTGCAGCTTTAGCCACAAACTCATCGTAGATCTTCTCATGCACAAAAGTACGACTACCGGCGCAACAGTTTTGACCGTGATTGGAGAAGATGGCTTCGTGAGTAATTTTCACAGCCAATTCAACTAGTGAAGCGTAAAGAAAATAAGAGTTTGCGAGATTTTGGTAGCGGTAAATCGAATACTTACTATCAGCATCATCGAATACCACCAGCGGACTCTTGCCGCCCAACTCGAGTGATACGCGCTTCAAATTCGATTGCGCTGCTGCCTGCATAATTACGCGCCCAATTTCCACAGAGCCAGTGAATGCCACCTTTTGTATATTTGGATGACTGGAGATTGCTGCACCTGCAGTTGGACCATAGCCGGTTACGATATTGATGACTCCGGCTGGAAAACCAGCTTCCTTAGCCAAAGCAGCTGCATGGAGCGCGGAAAGTGGCGTCTGCTCAGCTGGTTTCATCACCACCGTACAACCAGCAGCCAATGCTGGACCCCATTTCCATGCCAACATAAGCAATGGATAGTTCCAGGGTATGATCTGTCCAACAACACCAACCGGCTCCTTACGCGTCATTGCAATAAATCCATCATCAGCGGGTATGGTATCACCGAAATACTTATCGGTCCAGCCGGCATAGTATTTGAGTGTCGCAACCGAGTATTCGACATCGACGAGCGCATCAGCATATGGTTTTCCATTGTCCTGTGTCTCAATACTGGCTAGTATAGCCTTATCACGTTCCATGAGTGTGCAAAGCCTAAATGGAGAAAAAAAGGGAGAGGACGCATGTTATTTGGTTAAACGATTTTAATGCTGCGCAAGCTTTTACTGGTTTATCAGTTCGCTGCGTTGCTGATGGCCCATTGTTCGCCATTCAGAGTCTCTTTGGAAAGCCTTCTTCGCGGCTGCCACGGCCAAGTCCACATCAGCCTATAAGCGATAAGTGAAATAATTAATTATTTTAATGAGATAATTTATTTAATTTATTAGCTGTCTGTATAGTTACCTTATCGCCCTCGGCAACTTCGACAATCACTTTACCAGTTGCAGGATTAATGGTTGGAAATTTTTTGCCAGACACAGCGTCGACGAACTCATTGTTGATAAAAAGCTTCAAGAGGGAAAATTTTACTTTCTTAAAGGTTATGTACAAGAATGGTTCACTGAACTGCTGATTGAGGACGTGATAATTGAAAAAATTCATCCATCGCCCTTACCCGCCCCTTACCCTTTTCCACTGCCCTTTCTTTATCTTATAGCTCTCCGTACAGGAAAGCAACGTAACGTAGAAAATATGTAAAACCGTAAAATAAAAAAAAAATAAAATTGAACAAGAAATTAAATAAAAAAAATAAAAAAAAAAATTTAAAAAAATAAAGAAATTAATTAAAATTAAGTCAAATGAAAAAGAAAAAAACTTAAAAAAAGATCAAGTAAAATACAATAAAAAAAAAAACAATTAAATGATACAAAAAAAATAAAAAAAAGTAAAAAAAAATTAACAAAAAGTTAAGTAAAAAAAATAATAAATAAAATATTAATAAAAAAAATGAAATGATAAAAAAATTTATAAAATAAAAGGAAATAAAATAAAAAATAAATAAAATAAAAAACAAAAATAAAGACAATCCACTAGAATTTCCAAAAAAAAAAAAAAAATAAAAAATAAAATAAAAAAAATAAATAAATAAATAAAAAATAAAAAAAAAACCATCTACTAAAATTTTCAAAAAAAAAAAAACAAATAAGAAAAAACTAAAAAAAAAAACAATAATAAAAGAAAATGAAATATAATAAATTAAAACAATGAAAAAAAAAGAAATAGATAAAAATAAAATAAACCTGAAAAAAATCTTTCCTCTACCTCTACCTTTACCTCAACCTCAAGACGATCCACTAGAAATTCCAAAAAAATAAAATAAAATAAAAACAAAAAAAATAAAAATTTAACTAAAATTAAGTTAAATGAAAAATAAAAAAACTTAAAAAAAAGATTAAAATATAATAAAAAAAATTAAATGATACAAAAAAAAAATAAAAAAAATTAAATGATAAAAAAAAATAAATAAAATAAAAGGAAATAAATAAAATAAAATAAAAAAACAAAAAAAAAAGACGATCCACTAAAATTTCCAAAAAGATAAATAAATAAAAAAAAAACAAAAAAAAAAACAAAAAAAAAACGATCCATTAAAATTATCAAAAAATAAAAATAAAATAAAAATAAAATAAAATTAAAACAATGAAAAAAAAAAAAATATAAAAAAATAGATAAAAATAAAATAAACCTCAAAAAATTCTTTCCTCTACCTCTACCGCTACCTCTACCTCTACCTCTACCTCTACCTCTACCTCTACCTCTACCTCTACCTCTACCTCTACCTCTACCTCTACCTCTACCTCTACCTCTACCTCTACCTTTTTGAAGGGAATTAGCAGCTTTTACCGCGGTGCTGACGATATGCATGTATTTACATTAGGGTGATTCAAATTAAAAAAAAATTTGTTTTTTTGGTCTTACCCTCTCAAACTTTAGGTATTGATGAGAAAATATGCCTTGCAAAAAATTAGCGCTCTAACTCAACCCTTAGGGGTGGCTATTTTTTCGCCCTTTCCCATAAATTTTGTATGGGAAAAAATGGCATTTTTTCAAAGAGAATTTTCTTTAAATTTAAAAACTTAAATTTTAAAACTTTTTTCAAAATATATTTACATACTCTTAAAGATTAAGCTTTGAAGCTTCTAAAATGCTAAGTCATGTGCGATGATCTTTACTATTGAACTAATTACAGGTTGAGGGGCGAAAAAAAGAGCCATCCCTAAGGGATAAGTTAGAGCGCTAATTTTTTGCATTGGAAAGTTCACAGCTCAACTTAAAGAACATGTAAGGGTTTTAAAAAACAAAACAATTTTGAAAAATTATGAAAAATTGTCTTTGACAAAAAAAGTTTTTAAGGGTAAAAAGCGATCTCTAAGGGTTAAGTAACAGCGCCTATTTTTATTTTTTTAGATTTTTTTTCAAATTCAAACTTTTGAGGGATTGGACCTAAATAATATTTTTTTGTTTTCGAGTCACCTTAATGACATGTATCTACTGCCAAAGATATACAGTAGTACTTGCTATTTCAAAAACCCATAAAATTCACTACAAATATCACATTTGCTTACCTTCGTATATTTGGGTGCTTGATTTGGATTTGCCATTTTTATTAAAACTTTGAAAAATCACAGTCAGTCTTATTTGCAAAATTTTATTTCCTGATATAAGTTTAACACTAATATTTCACTGCGTACACACCAGCTGTTTGCAAACAATGTTGGCTGTAGTTCTGGAACAACTGGATTCTCTCGCTTGCTTGATGAGACTTTTTATAGATTTGTTTAGCTCTACAAAAACCAAAACGTATATATTGTGAGCACACAATTGACAGATAATAATGACAACCGGCCGGCATTTGTGTTTGTGTTTATTTCTTTTCAATATCAACATTTTTTTACATTACTGACAAGTAGCTTTTTATTTTATATAAATAATACAGTTGGTAACTGATAAGCCGCGCCTCTTTGTGTATATTTCTCACAATTAAAATTATTTATATAGGTAGTAAATAATACCTCACGCATATATGTATGTAACTTGCAAACTTGTATGTGTGTGTGTGTAAAAGTATGCTTGTAGTATTGGTAGACGTCAAAAAAAGCTTTCAAGTTTGCGAACATATATCCCAGCAAAAAATGCAATAAGTCCGGGGTGCTGACTAAAGCTGATGGCCCAATGCCCGCTTGCTTTGCCTAGAGAAATGTCAAAATTGATTGAACTCTACTGAAAGATATGAAAGCTGGCTCAGTAGCAGTCTTACTTTGCTTGCTTGAAGCGCTTCAAAGCGTCGAATAGCCCAAATTTCTATTTGACAGCGCTTTACACGATTGACTATTTGTCTTGTTGTTGGCTTGTTTGTCTCATCCTGTCTTTCTGACAGCTTTTGAAGCTTCTATTTGGCCATAGAAGCTTTCAAAGAAAAGAAAGGCAAGCCTAGGTAAGCAAGGCAAGCAAAGCAAGCGTGCATTGAGCCATCACCTTAAACTCTGTGCAGCCTTTTAGGACAAATGTTTATAGTTTTGGACTTTCATTTATTCTTATAATGGTCGTTTTCTAATCTACCTGAAATTACATTTACCATCTGTGTACACATGAAATTTCGTATACAGGGTACTTTCTGGTCCAGGTAGGTTGCTATTGAAAGTGGTCGAAATCGTATGATAACGGGACGCATTTTTGAAAATTCGACTGGTCGTAACTCTTAAACTGATTACGATAAAACGATGAAATTTGGCTCAAAGCATACTAGTATCCTTGGGAGTATACGTGATGAAACTAGATAAAATCGCCTTCCAACCACGCCCACTTTCGATATCGAAAATTTCGAGAATTACCTAATTTGGTAAGATAAATAGCTAAAATAGTCTACACTTTTAGGTAAAACCTCCTGGGCCTATATCATTGTTATCAAGTTCTGAAAACTACCGCTGGGTATTTAATGTTCGGTTCGCCCGAACTTACACTTTCTTACTTGTTTTATTTAAAAATGGTCAGGTCTGGGTAAAGCTCGTATAGCTCATCGTTAAATTTTCTTCGATACTGGCCGTTGGCATCACGGGAAGGACCATAAATCTTCCGGAGAACTTTTCTCTCAAATACTCCAAGCGCCAAATCATCTTTTCATGACACTTTCCTTGCTTACGAGCCGTACATAAGGACTGGTATGATGAGAGAGTTATAGACTTAAACCTACCCCCAAAAATGCCCTAATAGGAACTACTCACGTTGGAAACAATTCTCAAGATTCTGACCGTATGTTGTGGTTTACAGTTAATGGTTTATGTCTTAGCTGCTTCATAGCAAAGCTTTTTTCGTTAACACAGGGTGACCCAAATAAAAAATTCATATAATACTACTATCCAAATAGCGTTAAACAAATTTTGGCAACTCGTTTCAACTACGTATGTAGTTACTTTAACAATTAATATATATATTTTTAGGTATGATTTTACCACTTCATAAGAATTTATTGCAGAATACAAAATTTAATTTATATTTGAAATTTTAAACATCAATTAATAATATTAAAAATTCATTAACAGAGTAATTTGCTCTAACAAAACTCATTTAGGCGTGTCTATGCTTTGATCCAGCGACTGTAAAATTTGGGTACCATTTTTGGAGATGTTATTTTTGAACCTGAGCCAAGAAAGTATTTTAGGTAGGTTTTTGTGCTCATCGCCTACTGCTGAGGGATTAATTCGCTTGCGATGGTTATATGCCAAATCATAATGATCGAGAAATTTTAGCTTTTTCAATGCACCAGATATTTCTGATCTGCAAAAAAAGCAGAAAGATGTTGAAAAATTATTAAATATAAATTTTTTGAATTTTTAAACCAATTACAACAACAAAAGAGCGGCTGAGTGGAAGATCAACCTCTCTCACAACACTTATAGAGCACCCTAACCCAAAAGAACGCCCTATCTCAAAATAAGGGAACGAAAATTTGCTACATTTTCATGAAAAATTGAAATAAAGAACTATTGAAAAACTTCTTACATAGGGTGTTTTTGAAAATATTTCGAAATAGGATGATTTTCTACTCAGCCGTCGATTTATAAATTTGGGATATAATTATATATCATTTACCTGTAATATTCATATTCATATTCAACATATTCACTGAAGGGCTGCAATTCCAATTCATCAGGACAAATGGGATTGCCGTGCAGACTAAGGTATTCCAGATTTGGAAAAATTTTGATCAAAATTTTTATAGTTTTATGCAGATCCATAAGCTTCCAAAAAACCAAAATTTTTAATTATATTAAAAATATGTTTTTTTTTTTACATTTTATCATACTCATAGGACAAACCTCATTGCGGTTCAGCATAAGCACTTTAACCTTTGGTAGCGACCATTGCAGTTGTGCCAAATGTGCCTCATGCAAACGATTGTTGTCCAAAATTAAATATTTTAAATTTGTAAATTCATACAAAAAAGTTAAATTAAACAAGCGATTGTGGCTACAGTCCAAATATTCGGTGCCTTCACCATATGTATCTATAAGCTCGGATGGCATTGACATATACTGGCAGTGGGCTACGATCAGCTGTGGTTGAGGAGGCAGGTGCGTTTGTAAACAAATAAAGAATAATGTTGTTTATTGTTGTTATCTGTTGGATTACAATTATTGTACTAACCTCTTTATGCTGAACGTTGTAGCGCAGTTTTGGGTGCGGCATGGCAATGTACCTATGGCAGTTTTCTAGTTTTATTTATTATTTTAATACTTTTTAATATGAAAGCACATTTTATTCAAATTTTACTTTTGTTCCAATAAGTACGAAGCCACAAAAGTTCTTATATTCATCGGCAGTTTCTCTTTACTTCATCACTGTTGATGATGTACTTTACAACTGATCTTGTTTTGTGCTACTTCATAACGTTTTCTTCTCTGACAATTACTTTTATTGCTGATCGCATATGAGATAAGACTGAGATTTTAAAATATAGATGTCGCCGAAAGCACTTATTAAAAACAGGGTGTTTTCTTGGGAAAATAAAATAAAATAAAACAAACAAAAAAAATAAAATTAAATAAAAAACAAGTAAGGAAAGCTGTCTTCGGCTGTGCCGATGGCTAAATACCTTTCATGAATAAGCGTCACGATTTTCACTGTTCGATCCCCAGTACAGCCTGTTTCAATTTAACTATATTTACTATACACATTACACATCTTTGTTATAATTTAAAAAAACTTACAAAATAATAGGATCCGAGTTATCGGAACAATCGATTGTATGGAGGCTATATATTATACGTGTTTAATTGTACTGACTTACACTATACACATTACATATGTAGAAAGTACTAAAGGTGCAATATTTTACGTTCCTAACTTTTTGAATGCGGAAGTATTGGCCAAAAACCCTTATATCGGAACAACCGGCTGTATGGGGCTATATGTTATATTTACCCTATCTTCTTGATTTTCCTCTACACACTACATAAATTGAAAGTACTCAAGTTGCAAAATTTTATGTTCCTAACTTTTTAATTGCAGAAGTTTTGGCCAAAAAACCTTATATCTGAACAATCGGTTGTATGGGGGCTATATGTTACATTTGCCCGATCTCGTTGATTTTCACTATATACACTACATAAATAGAAAGTACTCGAGTTGCAAAATTTTACGTTCCTAACTTTTTAATTGCAGAAGTTTTGGCCAAAAAACCTTATATCTGAACAATCGGTTGTATGGGGGCTATATGTTATACTGGTCCGATCTTTTCAGTTCCGACAAATGATTCCTATATTACAAAATGGTGGCCACATACAAAAATTCAGCCAGATATCTCAAAAATTGAGGGACTAGTTTGCGTTCAAACAGACAGACGGACAGACGGACATGGCTAAATCAACTCAGCTTGATCATTTCGGTATACTTATTGATGTGTCCATCTCTTCTTCTTCTCATACTTACAAACATCGGACCAAAGTTATAATACCATTTCATAATTTCATAATTAAAAAAAAATGAAATAAAAAAAGAACTAAAAAAATAAATAAAATAAAAATAAATTAAATAAAAAAATAAAAAAAATGAAATAAAAAAAGAATTAAAAAAAATTAATAAAATAAAAAAAATAAGAGAAAATAAGATAAAATAAATAAAAAAAAAACAAAAAAACATGTTAAATGAAAAAAAAAAAAAAAAAAAAAAAAATAAAAAAAAAAATAAAAAAAATAAAATAAAAAAATTAAAAAAAATTAAAATAAAAAAAAAAAGAAAAAAAAAAATTAAATAAAAAAAAAAAATTAAAAAAAAAATAAAAAAAAATTAAAAATAAAAATAATAAAGAAAATGAAATAAAACAAAAAAAATAAAAATAAAAAAGATTAATAAAATAAAAAAATAAAGAAAATTAAATAAAAAATAACAAAAAAAAATGTTAAATGAAAAAAAAAATTAAATACAGTAAAAAAAAAATAAAATAAAAATAAAAAACAATTAAACAAAAAAATAAAAAGATTTAAAAAATTTAAGTAAAAAAACTAAAATAAAAGAAAACAAATAAAATAAAAGAAAAAAAATTAAAAAAAATAAAATAAAAAATAAAAATAATAAAACAAATGAAATAAAACAAAAAAAAAAATAAAAATAAAAAAATTAATAAAATAAAATAAAATAATAAAAATATATATATAAAAAAAATAAACTGAAAAAAAAAAATAAATAAAAAATAAAAAAAAAATTTAATTAAAATCAAATATAATAAAATAAAATATAAAACAATTGATGAATAAATTAAATAAAAAAAAAAAAAAAATAAACAAAAAAAAAAATAAATAAGAAAACAAATAAAAAAAATCAAGAAAATAAAATAGTAAAAATCTATATAAAAAAATTAGAATAAAATAAAAAAATAAAAAAAAAAATAAAAAAATTAAATATAAAATATAAAGAAAAGAAAATAAAATAACTAAAAATATAACAAAATGAACAAAAAAAAAATTAATAAATTAAAATAAAATAAATAAAAAATAACTTAGGTAAGAATAACAATGTTAAATAAAAATAACAACAACAAAAATGCGAAAATATGGTTGTGATTTACCAGCAGGCACACTAAGTAGTGTTTGGTGTAATGGTTATACACTGCGGTTCAGAAATTCCAAAATCTCCTTGCGTTCGATGACCAGTAAAGATGATGAAAAACTTCTAAGCAACAATACAAAGCGGTTCGACAAGATCCTTCAACAAGATCGAAATTGCAATCATCATAGTTGGTATTTTTTATTGGATTTTTCAACTTGTTTTCGCCAAAAACTAAAAAGAGAAATTTGATAAAAAAAGAAAAAAAAAAAATAATTAAATGAACAAACAAAAAAAAATTAAATAAAAAAAAGAAAACAAAATAAAA
>CAXKVI010000001.1:7630389-7655389 GCA_964058755.1 Campiglossa producta | reverse complement strand
GATAGGTCTCGCCGAGCAGGGTGTGCGACAATAATCCAAAAATTAAAAAAAAACCACTACAAGTGCAAACACGCATTCACTTTACAGAGCCGCTGTTATGTGTGTATGTAGGTACACTTGCATTGTTGTGCTTGCATTCATTGCAGTTGGGGACAGTCCGAGTGTGAGTTGTTTTGTTGGCAGCAATAATAAACATGAGCCAGCCTGTCAACTTTATTGAGCGTAGGTACAAACAGTGTTTACAAAAACAAAATCTGTGCATGGGTATTCAGAGAAGCAAATTCTTGCTCAGACATGATGTTTTGGAAAAAAAAAGCACAAACCCCTTCGTGGCTAGACTTAGTGAAATAAAATAAAAAGGAAAATTGATAAAACTAAAAAAAGTAAAATAAGAAATTGAAAAGTGATTGAAAGTAAAAAAAGAAATTAGTTGGAAATGAGAGGAAAGGAAACAATATAAAATAAATAAAAATAAAACAAAATGAAATAAATAAAAGTATAAAATAAAGGAAAGAATGGGGAAAGGAAAGGAATGGATAAAAGGAAAATAAAGGTAAGATAAGGTAAGGAAAGGAAAATATGAGAGAAAAATCAAGGATAAATAAAGGTAGGGAAAGGAAAGGAATGGAAAAGAAAAAAGGAAGGGAACAAAGGAAATGTAATGCAGGCAAAGGAGTGGAAAAGAGAGGCAAATAGAGAAAGACAAAGAAAGGAAAGAAGAGAAAAAGAAAGGAAAGAAAAGGTAGCGAGGAGGAAGGTACGGAAAATAAATGAAAATAAAAAGAATGAAAAATAAAGGAAAAGAAAGGTAATGAAAAGCTAAAAAAATAAGTAAAGGAAATGAATGGAAAAGAAAGAAAACTAAAGGAGTTACGGAAAGGAAAAAAAGAAAGTAAGGAAACGATAGGAAAGGTAAGGAAAAAAGTGAAAGAAAATAAAGGTAAGAAAAAAACTAAAGAAAAGAAAAGAAATGAAAAAAAAAATGAATAAGATGGAAAAGGAAATGCACAGGAAGCGAAAGGAAATTAAAGAAAAAGAAAATAAAAGGTATGTAATGGAAATGGAAAGAAAGGTCAGGTAAGAGAATAAAAGAAACGAAAAGAAAGGAAAATAAAAGAAAAGAACAGAGAGAAAGAAGGAAGGGAAATAAAAAGAAATGAAAGAAGGGAAAAGGAAAGAAAAGGAAAAGAGAAGAGAGGGAAGAAAAGGAAAGGAAAGAAAACGGGAAGGGAAGAAAAGAAAAGCAAAAGAAATAAAATGAGATGAAAGGAGAGGAAAGGAAAGGAAATAAAATATATGTATGAAGACTACCTAAGAAGAATAAGTAATTATCAAAATTGAAACTATATTACTGAATGGTGTAAAGAGGGAGGAAAAGGCAAAATGAACAGGAATGTATAGAAACCAAAAATATGAAAAGAATGGAAAATTTAAGAAACAACAAAAAGCTAGGAAAATAAAATAAGCTTTTGTGGTTGAATTTCAACCACTGGGCGAACTCTAGTTTTATTTAATGTCTTAAAAGATTGATAGAGTTTTAATTAGTGAACGCAAGTATTGACAGGCGAAGAAAAAAACCCAAAATTATCAATGAAATAACATCAAAATTAATAAACAATTTAATGCATCAAATCTTAAGCACCGACGTTGACAACAATCAACAAGATATGCTGCTGTCGACACACTTACCTACACCTATGGAAGACTTAATTCACTAAACATAAATGTACCAGTAACCAAAAAACAGCTGCAATTTTGAACCATGAAAAATTTTACTTACAAAGAAACATACATAATTATGTCCAAGCTCATATAAAATACGGCGAGTAGTTAACCGCATAAGAGTAGCCATGGCGTGTTGGAGTAAAAACAATGAAAAAAAACTTCTTGAATTCAATGTTGCATCACTTGAGTTGTTGTTGTTCTTCAAGTATTTTTTTTTCATTCACCTCTTCATTCACCCGAAATTGGGTCAGTTGTGAAGGTCGGTATTTTTCGTTGATATTCATTTTGATGTTGATGAAGATGAACGAAAATGAAGGGAATAATGGCAAGTAAGTGCAGAAAAATTAAAATCCTTTTCAGTTCATTGCCATTGACAGTGAAAGTGCTCTTTACGCTGAGAGCTCTCGGCATGCAGAATTTAACAATAACAAAAAAATGAGAAGTAATACTTCCTGAGTGTTACGTTTGAACTTGGTTTGTTTTATTTCACACACAGCTGAATAATTTGGCAAGTGCACGTAGTAATATGAAGAACATTAATGGACGAGGGCAGAAAAAAAAGTTAACGCTTTATCTATAAAAAGCAGGCTAAATGTACATATATGCTTGTACATATATTTCTACAGTAAAAAATTCTTGATTTATTTTAGCTGAAAGAAAAAAACATAAAATGAAATATATGTATGCAAAAAAAAAAGTGAAAGAAAAAAATAATAAAGTAATAAAAAAAATAAAATAAAATGAAGTAAAATAAAATAAAATAAAATAATAGTAGAAAAAAAATAAATTGAAATACAAGAAATTAAAAAAAAAAATATAAGGATAAAATGAAATAAATACCAAAAATAAAAAAATAAAAAAAATAAATAAAATGAATAAAAAAATTGCAATAAAATAAAATATAATATAATAAAATAAAATAAAATAAAATAAAATAAAGTAAAATAAAATAAAATAAAATAAAATAAAATAAAATAAAATAAAATAAAATAAAATAAAATAAAATAAAATAAAATAAAATAAAATAAAATAAAATAAAATAAAATAAAATAAAATAAAATAAAATAAAATAAACTAAAATAAAATAAAATAAAATAAAATAAAATAAAATAAAATAAAATAAAATAAAATAAAATAAAATAAAATAAAATAAAATAAAATAAAATAAAATAAAATAAAATAAAATAAAATAAAATAAAATAAAATAAAATAAAATAAAATAAAATAAAATAAAATAAAATAAAATAAAATAAAATAAAATAAAATAAAATAAAATAAAATAAAATAAAATAAAATAAAATAAAATAAAATAAAATAAAATAAAATAAAATAAAATAAAATAAAATAAAATAAAATAAAATAAAATAAAATAAAATAAAATAAAATAAAATAAAATAAAATAAAATAAAATAAAATAAAATAAAATAAAATAAAATAAAATAAAATAAAATAAAATAAAATAAAATAAAATAAAATAAAATAAAATAAAATAAAATAAAATAAAATAAAATAAAATAAAATAAAATAAAATAAAATAAAATAAAATAAAATAAAATAAAATAAAATAAAATAAAATAAAATAAAATAAAATAAAATAAAATAAAATAAAATAAAATAAAATAAAATAAAATAAAATAAAATAAAATAAAATAAAATAAAATAAAATAAAATAAAATAAAATAAAATAAAATAAAATAAAATTAAATAAAATAAAATAAGCAGAACTTCATGTGTTGTTTGTTGTTGTTGTTGTTGTTGTTGTAACGTTGTTAGCCCTGCCTAAATGTCAGCAGTAGTACCGTTCTCGTAGAACCGACAATACGAGAAACTAGCCGTATAGGCCATGTAGGTCACTAGCGTTACCCAGGGTGCACCAACGGGAAGGTGACCTACTCTTACACCCCTTTTTGAAACAGCGGGTGTATATGTAAATAATTTCATCAAAGTAATTTTATCAAACATTTAAATACAAGTGTCCCTACTCTTTGTTTACGAAACCCTCTCCCTTTCATAATATTGGTTTAATGATAATAGCTAATATTAGTTTATTAAGTGATTGGAAAAATTTATGTTTTACTATACGGGATTAGCACAGCTGGGTTTTTTGAAGAACATTAGGGTGCCTTACTTAAAAAGATAATTATTTTTTATATAAGAGTTATGCACATGTATTCAGATTTTTGTTAGCAGGACATACAATGTATGTACACACATATCGCTAGTTGCATTGTGTATAGATGTATTTCAAAATTTTAATTTTTTAGGAAAACGAGTTCAAACTTTTATTTTTTCATAGAGCTCCATTATAAAAATTTAATTAAAAGGTATGCGTGAACGTCATTTGAGTACGTTTGATCATTCTGAAATTTAGGGAACAATCTCATCACTCGGTTATTTATGTTTATCATAAAATCTTGAAGAAAGAAAATTTTGTTTTACTACCTTTACTTTGGAACGGGCGATTTGTTCCGATTTACCTCTTGGAGCTACTCTTCCAATTTGAGTTGTGCTGCCTTAAATTCTCGCTGAGAAGCCTTTCGTGGCAGAAATCCACTCGGAGAGTTTGGCAAACCACTGTCGCTCCCGTTTAAGAAAAGTATTTTTCGAAAAAATTTTCGATGTTACTTTTTCCGAGATGAATCTTTGAAACGATCGGCCGAGCGAGCACACTATCGCTACACCACGATGGCATAACAACCTTTTTTTTTAAAAGAGAAGCAATATTATGAGGGTATGTATTTCGAAATCATCATCATCATCATTTATTGGCGCTTAACCGCCTAAGCGATTTTGGCCGTCGCCTATCAAAGCACGCCAGTCATTCCTTTTTAGCGATAACTGACGCCAATTGGAAACCCCAAGGGAGTTCAAGTCATCCTCCACCTGTTGTTTCCATCTCAGTCGAGGCCTCCCCCTTCCTCTGCTGCCGAATTCGGGTGACGATTGGAAAACCTTCTGGGCTGGAGCTTCTTTGTCCATTCGCATGACGTGACCCAGCCAACGGAGCCTTTGGGCTTTAATTCGCTGGACTATGGTCAGATCTGCGTAAAGCTCGTACAGCTCATCGTTAAATCTCCTTCGATACTCGCCGTCGGCATCACGGGAAGGACCATAAATCTTCCGGAGAACTTTTCTCTCAAATACTCCAAGGGCCATCTCATCTTCTCTTGACATTGTCCATGAATCTGAGCCATACATCAGGACAGGTATGATGAGAGACTTATAGAGCGCGATCTTTGTTCTTCGAGAGAGGACTTTACTTCTCAATTGCCTACTCAGTCCAAAGTAGCACTTGTTCGCAAGAGTGATTCTCCGTTGTATTTCTAGACTGATATTATTTTCGGTGTTAATGCTGGTTCCCAAATAGACGAAGTCCCTCACAGTTTCAAATTTGTAACTATCAACAGTGATGTGGCTGCCAAGGCGCAGGTGCGCCGATTCTTTCTTTGATGACAGCAAATACTTCGTCTTGTCCTCGTTGACCGCAAGACCCACTTTTTTCGCTTCCTTAACCAGTCCAGAGAAGGCAGCGCTTACGGCGCGGTTGTTAAGGCCAATGATATCAATATCATCGACATACGCCAGCAATTGCACGCTCTTGTAAAAGATTGTACCATTGCGGTTTAGCTCTGCTGCTCGAATTATCTTCTCCAGCATCAGGTTGAAGAAATCGCACGAAAGGGAGTCGCCCTGTCTGAAGCCTCGTTTGGTTTCAAATGGCTCAGAGAGGTCCTTCCCGACTCTGACGGAGCTGTTAGTATTGCTCAACGTCATTTGGCAAAGCCGTATAAGCTTTGCAGGGAAGTCAAATTCAGACATGGCGGCATACAGGCAACTCCTTTTTGCGCTGTCAAAAGCGGCTTTGAAATCGACAAAGAGATGGTGTGTGTCGATTCTTTTATCATGGGTCTTCTCCAGGATTTGGCGTATCGTGAAAATCTGGTCGATGGTAGACTTACCAGGTCTAAAGCCACACTGATAAGGTCCAATCAGCTTGTCTACGATGGGCTTCAGTCTTTCACACAATACGCTAGAAAGAACCTTATATGCGATATTAAGAAGGCTGATTCCGCGGTAGTTGGTGCGCCTAGCGGGATCGCCTTTCTTGTGGATTGGGCAGAGCACACTTAAATTCCAATCTGGAGGCATGCACTCGTCTGACCATATTCTGCATAAGAGCTGATGCATGCTTTTTACCAGCTCTTCGCCTCCGTGTTTGAACAGCTCGGCGGGTAGTCCGTCTTTTCCAGGCGCTTTGTTGTTTTTGAGCCGGGATATAGCTATCCTCACTTCATCATAGTCAGGTGGTGGGACGACTTTTCCATCGTCAGGGATTGGGGTATCGGGTTCGACGTCTCCCTCGCAATTTAGCAGTGAGGAGAAGTGCTCCCTCCATAATTTAAGTACACTCTGTACGTCGGTTACCAGGTCGTCATTATTGTCCTTACAGGAACTTTGCCCCGGTCTTAAAACCTTCCGTCATCCGCTGTCAGCCAGCATCTCAAGCTCCTCACACTCACGCCTTTCGGCCTCACGTTTCTTTTTTCTGAAAAGGCGTCTCTCTTCCTTCTTTGCCTCACGATAGCGTTGCCATACACTGCGGATTGCGCCCGTTCGCAACGTCTCCCTGTAGGCAGCGTCCTTTTTGTCCGAGGCAGTGCTGCATTCCTCATCGTACCAGTGGTTTTTGCGGGCTCGCTGGAACCCTATAGTGGCCTCAGCGGCGGTACGTAATGAGTGAGAGATATGCTTCCATTGCTCGGTTGCATCGTTAGGATGAGGATTGCTCTCCGATAGCAGGTGTGAGAGTCGAGTGGAGAAATTGTCAGCTGTCTGTGTCGTGCGCAGCTTCTCGACGTCAAACTTTCCTTCCGTTACTGTGCGCACTTTCTTTGCTACACAGAGGCGTGTGCGTATCTTGGCTGCAACAAGATAATGGTCCGAGTCGATATTGGGACCACGAAGGGTACGCACGTCCAGAACGGTGGAGCTATGTCTGCCGTCGATCATGACATGATCAATCTGGTTTCTTGTTCTTTGATCAGGAGACAGCCATGTGGCTTAGTGTATTCGTTTATGCTGGAACCTGGTACTACTGATGACCATATTGCGAGCAGCGGCGAAATCAATCAACCTAGTGCCGTTGGGGGATGTTATATCATGGAGACTAAATTTTCCAACTGTTGGACCAAAGACTCCTTCCTTGCCCACCTTCGCATTAAAGTCGCCGAGCACGATTTTGATATCATGTTGGGGGCAGCGTTCATAAGTCTGTTCAAGTTTATCGTAGAAGGAGTCCTTCTCTGCGTCGTCCGTCTCCTCAGTCGGCGCATAGGCGCAGATAAATGTTATGTTGAAAAATTTCGCTTTGATGCGGATCGCAGCGAGACGCTCGTCCACGGGGGTGAACGCTAGTACTTGGCGGCGAAGTCTCTTTCCCACCACGAATCCTACACCACGCGCTTTGCCGCGTGTCTGGCCACTGTAGTATACGTCACAAGGTCCGATGGTCGACTTTCCTTGTCCCGTCCATCGCATTTCCTGCAGGGCGGTGATGTCAGCCTTTGCGTTAACGAGGACATCAACCAGTCGGGCAGCGGTACCGTCCCTTGAAAGGGTCCGGACATTCCCGGTACATGCCCTAATATCCAAATCATTATGCCTTATTCGTTTTGCCGGGTCGTCAACATTAAAGGGGGTTCTCATACATTTTTCATTGGACTAAATTTTTTACGTGGCGGGTCCCAAACCCAGCGCACAACCCGTTTCGGGGTTTTTGGAAAATATTTACACATTTATATATCGAGCCGCTTGCTTCAAGACAGACGCCCGCTTGCAGCCGCACCTCATGGTGAACAGACGCTGCGCAAAAACCTCGGTGAGCCCTTAAACCAAGTATGTCAGAGTGGCCCCACCGGGGCATTATTTCGAAATACTTTTCATTAATCCCACTCGAAATATACACAACTACATATGAATGTTTGAAATAAAATTTTTAAATTACAAAATTTAAAAACAAGTAAAGATGCATACGTTAATTCATACTAACTTATTTATACATGCTTATATAATAAAATATTGGTTTTGGGTGAGAGGCAATACATACTTGAGTAGCATATTTTGCAATATATCCCTTTCACTACTTAAAGTTTAAACACATCAAACACTGGAAATGTCTACCGGATGAGCAATCAAATGCTTAATGCCTATTATGTTATGACGAATTCCACCCTGTAGAAATAATGTATAGGCCAGGATTGCTAGGATTCCGCATTCAGAACCACAATTTGTACAATCAAGTAGTCATAAAAATATTTTTCCATGACGTTAATATTGTCCTTCTAAAAAAACTCCCAATCAGCTTGTTGACGCTGGGCTTCAGTCATTTGAACTAGCTCAAAGTTGGTTTATAGATTTAGTACGGAACAAAAGATTTTGTTCAATACTTATTAATTTTTCTACAGGGTATTTATAATGATAAACAATATTATTTACTTAAACCCAAATATTGCCGTTAAGTGAAAAGTGTTATAATTGAAACAAGAAAATAGAGAGATTGCATCCAATGTAATTAATTTTCATATAATCATTAAACTTAAAAGGGGCCACTAAGTCACAATTAGGCGATGATTTGCAATTGTTTGTAGACGTCGGTAAAGTAGCTGTCTAGGATATTATCCATTACAAGGCATAATAACCTTTATGGAAAATCTTTTAACTAATTGGTGTATGACTTTGCTAAATGGGTAATTATGATATCGTTGAACAAGGCATAATTTAATTGATCCAAAATGTATGTATATGGTAAAGTTTTTGAGATAATACTAATTTGGTTACACATACATATATACCTCCGGCGAGTTTAAGGCCGAGCTTCTCTTTCTATTTGTCATGAATGTGATCTCTGTGGCCGTGCTTATACCAATTTAGATAAAGTTCGGAATATAGGTTAATTTTCAATTTAAGCTCCAAGAAGTTTTTACAGTTGCCAACTATTTCAAATTTATAAGAATTGTCTTATTACTTTCAACGAGCTAATCTTGTCTATACAGCCGATAGCCCTGGAAGCTAGTGCTGTTTTTCTTCAAAATTAAATTTTATAATTGATTATAAGTTTAATTAAATAAATAAATAAATAAATCTTGTCTATATATATCGAGTACTACCTCGGGAATCACGTCGAAGATTTGGATGAAATTTGGAATATAGATAGTATGCTTCTTTCTGAGATTATATACATACATGAGTGTTGCCACTTATCCCAATTTTTTTTAAGTATAGAGCCAGATATACCAATCTGGGTACCAAATGAAGAGTATTATCGGCCGTATTCCAAATATGACAATTTCTAACAGGGTTGCCACCTAGACCTGCCACCTGACCTCATTTCATTAATTTTTCTTATATCTCGGGAACCGTTTGACCGATTTGTATATAATCTTCATTTTAAGATTATATAAATGGGTGTTGCCACTTGGGACGGTTTACGGGGTTGCCACCTATCTCAATTTTAAAAAAAAAAATATTGAGCGAGATATGCTGGGCATTTAATGAAAGGTATTTTCGACCTTATTGCAAATATGACAATTTCAAGCAGGGTTGCCACATGACCGCATTTCATTTTTTTAAATTTTTTTTATACAATTTGGCATAAAGATAGTTTTATTCATTCTAAGATTATATATATATGTGCCGCCACTTGGGGAGGTTTACAGAGTTGCCACATTTCTCGATTTAAAAAAAAATGTTGAGCAAGATATGCCAATATGGGTATCAAATGAAAGGTATTTTTGCTATATTTCAACGATGACATATTTAAGCAGGGTTGAAGCCTAGGGTTGCCACCTAACCGCATTTTATTTATTCTTTCTTATCTCAAACACTATTTCGGTTGCTTATTGACCCATTTTGCAAAGCTTATTTATACTGTTGGTAGGTAAGATTTGGTGACAATTTCGGTGAATGCCGAGCAAGCTTCGTCACCCAGGTACTAAATAAAATAAAATAAAATGAAATAAACAAAAAATTAAACAAGATATAAAAACTAAAAAAAAAAAATAAAACTAAACGAAATAAAATAAAATAAAATAAAATAAAATAAAATAAAATAAAATAAAATAAAATAAAATAAAATAAAATAAAATAAAATAAAATAAAATAAAATAAAATAAAATAAAATAAAATAAAATAAAATAAAATAAAATAAAATAAAATAAAATAAAATAAAATAAAATAAAATAAAATAAAATAAAATAAAATAAAATAAAATAAAATAAAATAAAATAAAATAAAATAAAATAAAATAAAATAAAATAAAATAAAATAAAATAAATAAAATAAAATAAAATAAAATAAAATAAAATAAAATAAAATAAAATAAAATAAAATAAAATAAAATAAAATAAAATAAAATAAAATAAAATAAAATAAAATAAAATAAAATAAAATAAAATAAAATAAAATAAAATAAAATAAAATAAAATAAAATAAAATAAAATAAAATAAAATAAAATAAAATAAAAAATAATTAAAATAAAGAGGAATAAAAAAAATAAAATAAAACAAAAATAAAATAATAAAAATAATAAAATAAAATTAAGGTAAATAAATAAAATAATAATTAAATGAAATAAAGTAGAAAAAAATAATAAAATAAAATAAGATAAAATAAACTATAAAAAATATAAAAAATGAAATAAAATATTTAAAAAATTAAAAAATAAAAAAAATATAAAAAAATAAAATAGCAGAGAAAAAATAAAATGAAAAAAAAAATAAAAAATAAAAAAAAAATTAAAAAATAAAATAAAAAATAAAATAAAATAACATAAAATAAAATAAAATAAAATAAAATAAAATAAAATAAAATAAAATAAAATAAAATAAAATAAAATAAAATAACATAAAATAAAATAAAATAAAATAAAATAAAATAAAATAAAATAAAATAAAATAAAATAAAATAAAATAAAATAAAATAAAATAAAATAAAATAAAATAAAATATAATAAAATAAAATAAAATAAAATAAAATAAAATAAAATAAAATAAAATAAAATAAAATAAAATAAAATAAAATAAAATAAAATAAAATAAAATAAAATAAAATAAAATAAAATAAAATAAAATAAAATAAAATAAAATAAAATAAAATAAAATAAAATAAAATAAAATAAAATAAAATAAAATAAAATAAAATAAAATAAAATAAAATAAAATAAAATAAAATAAAATAAAATAAAATAAAATAAAATAAAATAAAATAAAATAAAATAAAATAAAATAAAATAAAATAAAATAAAATAAAATAAAATAAAATAAAATAAAATAAAATAAAATAAAATAAAATAAAATAAAATAAAATAAAATAAAATAAAATAAAATAAAATAAAATAAAATAAAATAAAATAAAATAAAATAAAATAAAATAAAATAAAATAAAATAAAATAAAATAAAATAAAATAAAATAAAATAAAATAAAATAAAATAAAATAAAATAAAATAAAATAAAATAAAATAAAATAAAAAGGAATAAAATCATTTAACTAATCAAAATTTCTGTTTTTTCATTCACTGCTACCACCAAAAATTCCCATTCATTCATTGTCCAGCATGTCAACGGTTTGCTCTCCTTTTCATCTCTTTTGCGCTTCTTTGTGTCAGGTTTTGGTTGGCATTCATTGTATGTTACACGAATTCGATCATGATCATCATCTTTTTCTTTGCGTTTTGTGTAGGTACAACATGTAGGTAAACATACTCACTCACTCACTCACATACTCATCGCTTCAGTTCAATTACAAATTTTAATGGTATTTTAGTAAAGTCCGAAGTGGTGCATACCTTTGCCCCATTGATTGTATCTGTTTTCGTTAAAAAAAAATAACATTACCTTTTTTATGGATTTTTGGAAGTTTGTCTGCAATTCTCATAAGTGTTGTTGTTTTGCATGATTTTCAAGTGTTAATAGTCGATCGTCAACTGTTGCACAGCGCATCAACTTAAAAACCATATAAATTAAAGTTGTAGCGCATGGTTTGGCATCAGTTCGGTATTTGCTCTTCCGCACAAAAGTTTCCTTCTTGAACGATAACGGCGTTTTAGCGTTTCCGGTGGATAGTATAAAGAAACATATTTTGTGAAACTTAGTAAATTTTGTGTGTGCTTTAAGTACTCTTATATCTGAGTTAGTGTTACGTTTTTGTTTTATAATGCGCGCTTTTGTGTTAGTGAGCTGTTTCGTTGTGAGCGCTTTGGCGCGTCCTGAAGCTGGTTACAATTACAATGGATTACAACAAAGTTAGTGAATGATGAACATTATTCGATATGCATTTGGAAGTATTGAAACTATTTAAAAAAAAAAAAACAATATAGTTTTAGTGAAGAAAATGGAGAAAAATATATAAAGACTTATAATAAAAAATATTTCTATAAAAATATTAAAGAAATATTTATCAACATTTTGATCTATTAAGAAAATTTTTTCAATAAAGAAATTTAAATAAGAATTAGCTTCACATAAATACATTTCATAATTTGTAGTGTGTTTAAAACTAACAATGGTGCAAAGTGTGACTAAAACTCGCAAGTCTGCCAAAAAAGCTGAGCGTTTTTGAAACGTTTCTGAAATCTTGTAGAAACAACAACAAACAATTGTTGGGCTATTCGCATACGAGTGCGAAATATATTTTCCTTTCCGGATACCTAAGCCAACTAATCACAATACATAAGCAAGTTACGGGATTAACAACACGCCCACTTTTTTGTATTGCTTAACTGAGTAATGTGAATATGTTTTTAAGTATTGAGAAATGAGTAACATGTGACTCATGAACTAAATTATATACGCTCTCGTGAGTCACATATGACTCATTGGACAGGAAAGTTGTTAAAATAGAAAAAAAAAATTTGCAAAATTCTACCAAATGATTCCTGAATAACTTAGACAGAAGACTAAGAGTCCTAAACTGTTTTTTTTTTCTGCCCCCTTCGAAGGGATGTTGCTACATTCATAAACATTCCCTTCTCAGAGGAGATTGCAAAATGGATAGTAAATAGTTATATACCATTATAGATCTATCTAAGGGTCCTTGCTGTCTTCATCTGAGCGCAGCTGATAAACATAAGTGATACCATTGGACTTGGGTGTTATCAGGCTGTGGAGGAGATTTTTTGGGAAGTTATTTAACTCATGATTCTCAGTAAGAAGGAATATAGAAAGAGTATAGTGGAGCAAAATCGATCGGGGGGCTTGAGCACCTAAAGATGTCAATGAACAGGCAAATTATTCATCGTCTTAAAATGAGCACTCTTTTCCGTTAAAATTGTAGGAGGTTTAGAGACGAAAAGAGGGAAGAACCTATAAAACAGTTTTTATGATGAAAGCTGAGAGATAATAATTTCTTAGATGGAGGTAAAAAACAACGCCTGCCGGGTGTGAAAGTGGGTGTCATGTTAAAACATACGTTAGAGTGCTTTTTTGCGCCATCGATCGAAGCAGAATCGGAGGGTTCCAAGAAATAGCTCCCTCATCAAATTAGTCCCAATGAAGTAACCCAATAAAAATTAAACAACTCCCAAGGATGGAAATGAAATAAGCCCCAATATTTTTGAGTTGTTTCAAAATGAGGCCACAAGTCCCAAAAATAATGAAATAACTCCCAAAACTTCCTGTTAGAAAGAAGAAGAAGGTAGATAAGGAGAGGTGAGAGGTTGGTTTCTCTGAAGGCGAGTTACTCATAAAAGTCGTAGTTTTACTACGATTTCTAATTCAAACAGTATTTGGACTTAAAAATTTTATTCGAAAAATGACAACTGATTTTACGAATCAGGAAAGCTCAGAGAAGTTAAAAGGATGGTTACAGAGAGAAGCAGAAAAAATACAGAAACCCATCAAACCAAGTATGACAACGCTGTTGTTGTTGTATTAACGATGCGTAGCCCTACTTAGCGTACGAAGCGCTCCCAAATAGGAGCGAAAAGGGATACCAAAAATTCTCCAAATAGAGAGGGTAAAATTAGTCCGAAAGAGTTCCCAAGAGTCAAAAACTTATTATATTTTTTTTGGAGAGTGCACATGGAGTCATTGAATTAAGAAGAATTTTGTTACTCCGAAAACGGGTCTTTCATACACTTTGAACTTTTGTTCGTCGGATATGCTCCGTTGGGAGCCATGTAATGAAAGAAGAAAAGTTTACGACAGGAATGAATATAGAGCGAGGGAGATCGATGGGAGGAGTGATAGCGAGAAAGGAAGTAAAGCGGGAGAGTAATACCGGCACACAATTTACTATAGCAAAAAATATCAAAATTCTATTCTAAAACCACTGTGAAACAATGCTCTCAATAACTACTGAAATGAAGAGCGTAAGAAGGCATATGTAGACGGTAATACTCAAGTGGAGTATATAAGGTCTCTGCCGATGTCTGCAGCAAATTTACAACTTCATAAGTAGGAACATAGCCCTTCCAGTTGCTGTATCATTACACCAATTTTTGACACGTTTCAGGTAGTCTCTTTGATTAAAAAAAAAAAAAATCGAAAAATTTCCGAACTTGATTACTTGAAATCCTTTTTCGTTTTAATAATAATAACCAGCATAGTATGTATCTTATGTACATTCACTCATTTTATATTGTTTTTCCTTCCTTCCTTTTCAGACCCTGCCACCTCACATTTGCACATTCATCATCAGCAACTGCCCACCGAACAGGTGTTTGCTAACTTTGCTGCACCGCCATCCAAGACATACGGTGCACCACTCTCTCCAGAGATTACGCTCAACAGCATAGAACACCCACTACCAACGGCTAGTTCCGATGATGTGAGCAACCACCAGCACCAGCACCAACACCAACATCAACCACAACCACTAGCACTCGATCAACAAGACTCGTACAACGCTGCCTATCACGATTCAGGCATTTCACATGACTCGGGTTATCCTTATGCGCCACAACAGACAACCATACACAAACATGTGTATGTGCATGTGCCACCGAAAGAATTCGACCAAGACGATGTGATCGAGACACGCGTACGTCATGCACCTGCGGCGAAACAAAAGCATTACAAAATTGTTTTCATTAAGGCGCCTTCATCACCAGCCTTACGTCCACCAGTTGTGCCACCACCACCACAAAACGAAGAGAAGACACTTATTTATGTGTTGCATAAGAAACCTGAAGATGTGCAGGATGTTATTATACCGGCGGCTGCACCAACCAAACCATCTAAACCAGAAGTTTACTTCATCAAGTACAAGACCAAGAAAGAAGAAGCACCAGTTTATGGTCCTCCTCCTTCTCAACAACAAAAACAAGTTGTAAATGTGAATAGCGCCGATTTGGATCCACGTCATGGTGATGCTCAAGCTACTAATGCGTATAGCTCTAATGTAGCTGATGAGTATACCACTGATCTGACAGCGCCACTCACTACCATTCAGCCTGCTTCGGAAGAAGATCAACAACATAATCAATTTTTAAACGAACTACCCTCTGACACTTTTGAGATGCACAACGTTTCGCCTTTTAGTGGTGCCGACCAGCCTCAGTCTAACGCTCAAGCACCCAGCAATCAATATCTAGCGCCAGAGCGCATGTCACCTATAGTGGTGGAGGAATCAGCCTCGCAATTGCCATCGTCCAACTACGGACCACCGGGTTTCTTTTTGAAAAAGAAGTAAGAAGATGAATCGAGTTAGAGCTCAAGAAAGCTCAAATGTTTTAGTAAAATTTAAAGCTAATTAGTGAGTAAGTGGAAGAGAAATCGCGTAAAAGATAATTAATAAGTTGTGATTTATATGTGCTATATACCTACATGCATAGACACACCCCCATACAACACTTCAGGCGCATGCCATCTCATAATGAGTTAGATATGTACAATCTCTTGTACTTAATAATTTCGATTGATGTTTTAATTATTATTTTGTAAACATTTATTTAGTTAGTAAATGAATAAAATATACTTTTTACGTATGTAAATAAAGAAATCTAGGTTTTGTGTATTTGAATTTATTTTGGGTGGTGTTAAGGAATTTGCTTGGGCGTATACTGGGGCTTCAACTAATTTGTGACTTATTGGTAAGTTTACTGCTCCTCGAAACGTCATACCCTCACTTATTTCTTACGTTTCTGGGACTATAATAAGAAATCAGCAAAACTTTACAATTTTAGACCGACGCGAGCCTCCCATCCTTCTGTTTTTCCGTCTTGCATTTTAGGATATATCTCCGAAACCATCTGAGATATTTTAATTTATCACATTGGTTATGACAGCAGTCATTAGCACCTTTCGTTTGATAACCATGTTATACTAACACATATTTAGTGACCCCTGGTCTACGTATTGGTCGACAACTCTGAAATCGGTCGAGTTATCGAAATAAGGAATATCTTAAATGGGAACTCTTTCGTTTGATAGACATATATATGTATATAAGAATGGCTCACTCAAATTTTCAAAAATTTTAAATATGTCGGTGGAAACCCTGTTCCAACTTTCTGGTGGTAAAACTTTGAAAAGTTCATTTCACCAGGTGGCAATCCCACCTGCAAAGAGTATCTTTCATTCTATACTCATATTGGCATATTTCACTGACATTTTTAAAGTCGGAAGGTCTGGAAAAACTTCCCAATGGCAACATAGGAGAGCCTCAAGAGTATCATATTACCTAGCTATGAGGAAAATATGATCCGTTTTAAAGATAATATTGGATATTCGAAGGAGTACAGGGATTAGATTGCAGCCCTTAGTGGTAACCCTGCCAAGAAATACTTTTGTTGTTACCCAATTAACCATGAAGCAAAATTTTGATTGGAGGTACATTCGAGAACTAGTCCCATTCTCCAATCTCTAACGTTAGAGGACGACGCAAGAAGCACTCGAGAATCACAGCGTTTTCCAACATTCTCAAATCGAGAAAACTATAGTTTTTGAGTCGAATTCTAATGTCATTCCCTAATGTGATTTTGCAAATGCTCGTCTTTTGTATAGTTCTCTAACCTATCTCGAATCTAGTTCTATTGTAGTTCTCTCCTGTTGCCTTCGAATATAGAATAGTTAGATAATTACCCTTGTTATATAATGCTATGGATAAACACACAGAGATTATCTCCAATAAATCTTTTTTAATCAGATCCAAATTTTACCCTGACACACACAAAATTGAAGATTAACAATCGGCACACTAGATGGCTTTGGTTGTAGTACTTGCGGTTTAAAATTAGATGTCTTTTTCGGTGACTCTAGTGTCCAGTAGCGGTAAACTCGTAATTTTGGTAGTTGTCCTTGCTATTTTTGTTATTTATCGATGCCAGAGCGGTCCTATCGTTATGATATCTGCTCAAATCTTCTTAATTTTTGGGAGTTTATAATGAAGATTATGCTCAAGGTAACTCCCAAAAGCAGAGTTAATTCGGAATTTGCGCTAATATATCAGCCGTTTAACGTAAAGACTCTAACGTTAGAGTCTGTGCTTGTTTGGTAAGTAGAAATTCTTAGAATGTTGCACACTAAATATCCTAATATATCAGAGGTCGGCATGGAAATAGGGCTCCAGTAGTAAATTCCAAAAATTATTCAAACCAATTTACTCCTACCCTCCGTCTCTATGGTCTTGTGTGTAATTGGAATACCGTGGTAATGTAATAGGTGTACTTCCCTTCGCGCAAGATATTGATAGCAGAGGGTAAAAGGCGTCATGCCCGTAGATCGGCGATCAAGTTTTCTTCTTGATTGATGTCGCACTACGATCTAGATCATCTTCTTCCTGAAATGGTATTGCATTCGAGAGTCATGTGTTCGGCAGTCTTAGTCTACCGTAACTGAAGCAACAGATTAGACTACCGGACCAGATGCCTAGTTTGTACAAGACACTTTTGAAATTACAGTGACTGGCACCTATCCTAAGTATTTGGTTGAGGTTGATTATAATCGTCAATAGATAATTATCTATTTAGAGCGTTGATCGACGCTAGTTTTTCTGGGACGAGAAAACTAATACTTCCACATATTGAACCCTCTCTCGATGCCGACGCAAAGCAACGTTTTCTAATATAGTATATTGTTTGCTGGGATTAGATCTAGCATTGCTTTTGAAGTTAATCTCTAGACACTTAGCAATCATCGCAAAATATCTGAGATTTTCTGATCAACTATTGGTTTTCTCAATAGCTCGCTAAGGTCCATTTATGCTTGAAGAAATTCTAATGTTTTATTCTATGAATTTCCCATAATTTTGGGGCTGGCTTATGGGACAGATTTTTAAATATTTCCATCGCACTACTATTCAAAGCAGGCCTTGGCAGCTTGTGGGTTCAATTTTTCGAAAATCTGAGAACGAATGGTCAGTCGCTCACTTGCAAGAAAAGACTCAACCATATACGCTGTTGCTTCGGTACTTGCTAGTGAGCGACGAAGCAGAAAGAGATAACACAGTTTGATTGGAGCGATGATTAATACACCCTCACTTTCAATTTTGTAGGGGCCTGATCCAGTGCCATTTTTTTTTTAAATATCTATCTCTTCTTGCAGATGAGTCTCTATGTGAGCGCTAAACTTTCGCAGCTTATGTTGCAGCTCTAAGGCTGTGTTTTAAGGGAAAGTAACTAAAAAATCGTTTGCGAGATTCCCCAATTTATCCGTAATATTATCCAAGAAACAAGAAAGTGACTTAGTAGCTTAGAAGGTATATGCTGAGTTGATTAATTATTTAGTTTTCTTAATGCGAGCAAGGCCTCTGGTAGAAAGCTGGGATAAACAAACAAAACTGTAAAATTTTGTTCGCTAATTTGAATTGTTGTAAAAATTGTTTCGCTGTGTTATTCCAAATTGTTAAATTGGATTATTGCTTAGGGTTAAACGCTCTAAGGTAAAACGTATTAGCTGCGGAATGTTGAAGTTTAAGATTTCATAACAATAACAAATCCAAGTCAATGATGCGTTATGCCTACTCGGATTACACTAAAATTCAATAATGATACTATAGAGCAAATATTTTTTTTTATCAAAAGCTAGCTACTTTCTTTTTGGGGCTATGGCTTGGTTATATGACTCCGCACTATGGGCAAGTTTGATAAAAATATGTCTGAAAATAAAATGTAATATTTTAGTTTAGGGTTAAAGGTTAAAGAAAATAAGTGGAGAGCGGTTAAAAATATTTTTTTTTAGGGTATTTAAATGTAAAATAAAATCAAGCCTATTTATTAATAAATAACAAAAATTAAGCTTTTTTAAGTGACATTTTCATACAAATTTTGAATTATAAGAGCTTGTAAAACCTTTTATATTTTCTATGAAAAAGGGAGAATTGTTCGATGAGATTTTTTAAGCTATTGCATAGATTTTATCGCAGACCTTGGCGGTGGGAGTGAAATGAAAAAAAATGTTAATGTTAAAAAAGTTCGTAAAGGACTTTTTTCAATGTTAAAAAGTTCGGCGTTAGCAACATAACTTGACAAAAATAAATATAAGCGTTGCCTACATTTAGGCGTATGACGTTGTACTGTTGTTAGCAGCAGGCCGATTACATAAAATTGGAGCTGTACACTACATAAAATAGGTTGTTGACTATTATTAGGCTATACTGTTAACAGGTTAAGGCTGTACTGCTCTAAAGTCATAAATATGCTCATTGAGTTTTCATAAATATTATAATTGCATAAGTTGATAAAAAGTGATATGCAATAGCTTTACCGCGGCAGTCCCCGAGTGCCACCTGTCCTTTTTTTGTCAAAAACTTTTTCAAATAAATTTATTTCAAAATTCTTTTCAAATTTTTTCTTTAAAATTTTTTCAAAAATGTCGAAAATTGCATATTTAAGCATTTAAAAATAAAAAAATGACAAAAAACACATTTTTCAAATTTTTTTCCATTTTAATTTTTATTCAAAATTTTTGTTTATACACGATTTTTCTCATTTCTCATATTAGATAACAACATTTTTCAACAATTATGAAAAAATTTTTTTTACAGTTGCTACTAAAAAAAATACAAAAAAAAAAAATTCAAAACTTTTTTCGAAAAACTTTTGTTTATTAACAAAAAATCGAATTATCGTTGAAAAACTGCATGCCAAAAAGGTTTTTGAAGTATGTTTTCAAAACAGATAAGAAACTAGATTTGTAAATTGAAATTAAGTTTTGAGTTCTTTCTACAATTAGAAAACACTAGAAAAAAGGATAACAAAATTTTCAAAACCCGTTTTTGCAATATTTTAAACTTGAATTAATATTATTTGGGAAATCAAAATACTTCGAAATTTATATTTTTATCACATTTGTTCAGTTTCTTTTTTCTCCAGTCACTGCTAAAATACTTGAAACAAGTTTTTTCTATAATATCCCACAGTGCGCCGCTAACTTCAGCTTAAGTGAACTCTGTAAATGTTTGCTGTTTTCAAACACGCCACCCATTTGCCTCAACTTTTGCCAAATTAAGAAAAAAAAAATGTTTTTTTTTCGTTTTAAAATAACCACGCTTCAATTTCTCAAGCTTTGCTCATCTTTAATGAATTTTGGACCCTTCAGCTACATTAACACGCCCACTAATCTAACGCTTCAAAAGTTATAATTTGTGTTAACTTTCAAAATTTTTCAACGCCAACATCGCGATGAGTAAGGCAAGCTTTTCATACTCAAGATTTCTGACATATTACATAACAATTACTTAAGTGATTTTGTTTCACATTAAATTTAGTACCAGGTGGTCAACATTACTTAGCCAACATACATACCAGTATGTACATATATATTTCCATATATCAATTACAAGCTAAATTCCATCAAATGGTGTTGAATGGTTGTTGCCACCAATGGCCTGCAGTATGAAAATAGGGTAACGGTGTAATAAAGAAAAATTGAAATCAATAAAAAAAAAAACAAGCAATGTTTAACAAATTAACTAAAATCCCATTAAGATCAATACGTACTTGCGATGTTTTTGTTTTGGTACTGCGCTTTAACGCACTATTCGGAAGATACAACGAAACAAATGCTCTGACTGACCGGCTTTGTAGCCGCAATTAATTGCAACAATTAAAAGTTAAATGCGTTGCTATTAAACAAAATAAATGCGGATGCCTTTTAACACCGCTTTTATGTCAGTAACAAATTTAAGATTTTGCATATTTTTTTTCCAATTTAAATGAGCAATGTCGGTCCTGCAATCGAAAAATTTGCTGA
The DNA here is from genome assembly GCA_964058755.1 of Campiglossa producta. Classification (NCBI taxonomy): domain Eukaryota; kingdom Metazoa; phylum Arthropoda; class Insecta; order Diptera; family Tephritidae; genus Campiglossa; species Campiglossa producta. The sequence goes on along the minus strand of CAXKVI010000001.1, from coordinate 7,634,474 downwards.
AGAAAGTAATTTTTTAAAAATCAGCGCTGCAAACCGGTTTTACACCGAACTGATTTCTGAGAACTATCGCCTTTTTAGCCTTCGAAGTGAACCACAACCTCGCGCAAATTAAGAAAATATTTTCGGGGCGGGGGAGAGGTCCACATTTTTTTTATTTTCATACTAACCATTTTGTCTGGAGAATGTAATTGACTTACATAGTTAAAATTTAATTTTGTACTAGTGCAGACGCAAACCAAATTTATCAAAACCTAGAGAAAAAAGAACCAAAAATAAAAAAATTTCTCTTTTAGCACACATGGGATCGATGGGAATTTTTGAAGTTTTCTTTCTGGCGACGAACAAGTGAAAATTTGCAATAAAAAATCTCGCGATTTCATATTCCAAATATTCAATTTTATTGTACACAGCGGTAGATTTCATATGATTTTCGAAGTTTTCGATATCGAATAAGGGGGCGTGGTTATCATCCGATTTCGCCCATTTTCAATAGCAACCTACCTTGGCCAGAAAGTAAGCCGTATACAAAATTTCATGCAAATATCTTAATTTTTACTATCCTGTAAACGCACAGACGGACAGACGGACGGACTTGGCTTAATGAATTTTTGTTTCTAACCTAAAAACTTTCATATGTGGAACTCCATATCAATCTCGATTATTTTGTGTCGTCACGTAGTTCCGTTATGTGGAGAAAATTATAATACCCTTGACTAGTACTAGTACGCTGGGTATACAATTATTATGCCCTGAAGTTCGGATATTAAAAAAAAAAATCGCCCAATTTTATGTTCCAAATTTTCGTTTTTTGCACAGACAAAAAAATTGCACTACCATGCAGATTTTTGGAGGGGTCCGTCTGCCAGGGCCCCTCCCCTGATTGGGTTTAAAAAAAAATCCACCAGAAAAATTTTCAAATTTTATACCTATCCGATAAGCTACGATGGTCATAAATGCGAATGTGCTAGAGAATAAGACCCGAGAGCCGCCAGACTTTACTTATTTTGGAATGGACCAGCATTTACCCGGCTTTAAGACGAATTTTTATTTAACTTTTTTGTTCCCCAATTATTGTTGATAAATTATCGAAACATGACAAGTCAAAATATCATTTGAGATCCATTTAATATTCAAACTTAAAATTTTTATGGACAACCGACAGTTAAGTTATCGATAAATATATCGAAATAAAGCAAAGGCCAAATGAAACCTGTGCCCTTATTCTTTCGCTTGCTACCCATATTGTACGCAAATTCCAAGGCTTTAGGGCAATCACATTTTCACCGATAACTAAGTTATCGATAAATACGTATAACGAAATATGACAAAGTCCAAATTAACCTTCCCCTTTCGTTTGCCGGTTGAACTAGTGAATACGGATCTACTAGTAGATCGACCTATTGTAATGCAGAGGGTGCATTACTCAGAGTCATCCTAGTAGTAGATCCGTATTCACCACTTCAGCGGACCTGGGGGGACCATTTGTCGTCTTGAAATGTGTCGGTATTCGTCGTTGAGTTTGTTCGTGCATTTTCGGTAGTGAACTGGGCCTTTCAACCAATCACAAGGCTTCCTTGCTTTTTCAACCAATCAAGAGTCTTCTTTCTAACGCATCACATTTTCGCCCCAAAAGTCTGTATAAGGTGGCAATTGGTCCCCTCCAATGACAACGCCATATTAAAGTTCTGGGTCGTTTTCATACTAATGAACCTGAACTGTGATAGGGCAATTGAGTTTGTGACTGGTATGTGATATGTCACATACCAGTTCTTTTGCCTGCAGGGTTGTGGCCCGGAATGAGTTTTGAGCTTTTTCTAAACTAATTCGACTCTTGGAAGTATTTCAAAACATAAATAGCTTAACTGACATTATGTCGGCCAGATCGAAAAAAGCCTTTCCAAACACTTTCAAGTAATTATTAACACTTGATCAAGGGTGGATCCAGGATTTTTTTTTCTGGAGGGAGAGGGGGGCACAAAGTTCGAAAATGAAAAAATATCAACACCTGATAGAAATAAAATAAGTATAATACTTAGGTTATCTTCAGAAGTGCAGGAATAAAATTTAAATAATTTTTTGTCTTTTTCGACTAAAAATCCATTGTGATGGAGTATCCGCAATACATACAAATTCCGTCTGCAACCACCCCTAAATCCGCCCTTGCACTTGATGTAGGCTCAAAAGCTCACGCTAACCCACTAAATATAATGAGCACCAAAAAAAAAGAAAAGGCTTTCGACTTTTTTTGTTGACCAGTCTAATGTCCATAAAAAATGGTTTACTGTCGACAAAACGTGACATTCCCAATCAATCATGCCTACATCACTTTTGCTTCATCACAAGCTTCTGCGCATAGAGTGCGTACAAAAGTACTTTACGTGCCCAAACTTGACCTTGATTTTTAGATCCACTTTTTTTTTTTACAATATTCCCAAGCGATGTCTCTTGTCTTTTCAATGGTTTAAACATTTTTATTTAACGCACAAAGTATTCATCATAATACTTGAAATGTCCATCAATTTGGACGCAGCTCTAAATTGTATTACAATGTGAACAAATTGAAGATATGAAGCATTTATAGATGTTTATTTTTGGACAAACAGGGGCGGAGTTACACTAGGTTACGTCGGGCCACAAATCTCAACCCATTACATAACATAAAATAAATTGAGAAGACATAAAAATTTAATTAAATGAGATAAAGCAAAATAAAGAAAAAAAAAAAAAAAATTGACAAAAATAAAAAGAAAAGAACAAAATAAAAAAAATAAAAATTAAATACAAAAAAAGGGCTAAAACCAAAAATTAAAATAAAGTAAAAAAAATAATTTAATATTTCGACCAATTTTGGCGCCCTACAAACATTATCCCCTATCCCTTTCAATTCAAAATCCAGCCCAGCATAAATATATTTATGCCGCTTAACCTTCACCTCCACGAACTTACCTGTTTCATTACAAGCAAATTAATAACATTGTTCTTCGATTTTCGGCTTTGTTTTCTTCTTCTGCTTAATTTTGGTAAAAAACAAACAAAAACAGAGGCCAAAAAAAAAAAACTAAACTAAAAGTTCATCGCCTTTAGCCATTGTCCCTAGATTCTAGGACCTAGAACATTGAAATTGAAATTTATTGTAGTCGTCGTCGTCGTCCTTTTTATCTACATCATCATTATTGTCATCATTTCTTCAAGTTCATTCGCTCTTAACAAGGTCAAAGGGAAGCACTTAAGTACTTGCGGTACAAACATACGTTTATAAATAACTTAAAATGCAGCTGGGAGCCTAAAGCGTTGTTTGATGAGTTTTTTGTTCGATAAATCGAATTTAAGTACTTGATGATTGGATAAGGGAATGAGGAAATGCGTTGGCTGGTTTAATAATAATGATTGTCGTTATAGCTAATAGCAATTTATGTAAGTATTCGTAGCCATACTTTAGAATCCGTAGTTAGTTGCGACACTCATTCTATCTTTTTAAGAATATTTTTGTTATAAGGTTTAAGGTTAAGTGAAAAGCTGGACACAATGTGTTACGTCGCTCATAGTTGCTAAAATAAATTTTTTGTATGGATATGCTTTTGGGTTTAAGTAAACTCTGAACATTAAATGCTATAAAGAAAGAAACTTTGATTAAATAAAAAAAAAAAAATAAAAAAATAGAAAAAATAATGTAGAAAATGAAATGAAAAATATAAAAAAGTAAAAAAAAAAAATAAAATAAAATAAAAAAATAAAATAAAAAAAAAATAAAATAAAAATAAAATAAAATATTTTATTAAATAAAATAAAATAAAATATAATAAAATAAAATAAACTAAAATAAATTAAAATAAAAATAAAATAAAAATAAATTAAAATAAAATAAAATAAAGTAAATTAAAATAAAAATAAAATAAAAATAAATTAAAATAAAACAAAATAAAATAAAAAAAAATAAAATAAAAAAAATAAAATAAAAATAAAATAAAATAAAATAAAATAAAATAAAATAAAATAAAATAAAATATAATAAAATAAAAGAAATTAAAATAAAAATAAAATAAAATAAAAATAAATTAAAATAAAATAAAATAAAATATAATAAA
>CAXKVI010000001.1:7580389-7625389 GCA_964058755.1 Campiglossa producta | reverse complement strand
TAGTTATGCATTGTAGGGTGACACAGGGTTAATGACAATTAAATATATTGATTTTTTTTTAAATGTTTGGTATTAAAAAAATGAAAATTCAATTTCAAGGCTTACATAATTTAATTAAAAAGTGAGTTTAGTCAAAGGGCGTTGGGCTGTTCATGCTGAGCCTGCATTTTTTTAGCATTTAGCTTAAAAGCTAAAGGCAACTAAATGCTACTTTATATCTGCATTAGCTTTAGCATCTTCGAAGACACCGCACGAACAAAAATTTCCTTGTATGAAAAAAAGTGAAAAAATATTGCATACTTTTGGGCGAACCGCTATTTATATTAGGATATCTTCTCACTAAGCAAGTCAACGTACTTATGCAATAACTTTTCCTCTTAAAATTTGCAATTTTCGAGGTGAAGTGTTTCCAAGTTTGTTTAGAAAGTCGGTTTCTTTACCCACGAATTACTTTTATAAAAGAAATGGAGTTTATCTGTAAAGGCAAGCATACTTCCACTTGGGATGTAGGAACGCACCTTAAGCATTCGAAAATTAGCTAATGCGCATTTGCAAAATGCGGCAGCATGAAGGCATTATCGAAATGTACGTTCGAATACGGAAAATGCTGCTTTTAACACTCAGCATGAACACTACATTACAGTTAAGTAAATATGTTGTTTCGTTTTTGATATCTAGTATTTTTTTGCATTCAAAATCATATCAGTAAAGTTTAAAGACTTAAAACTTGAACTTGGTAATATCGATGAATCGAGTATTCGGGTTTCTGGGACAATATCGAATTTTTTGGTATCGAGTACTTTTTCACTTCCAAAAAGTACAAGTATTAATATCGATATTCGATTTTTGTGGCCTTATCGATTTTTCTTGCTAATATCGATATTTTTTTGAGACAATATATTTTTTTGGCAACGGTTATTTTTTAAATTTCGAAGCCAAAATTGGTCGAAAATTTTAGAGATTTGAAACTTGAATTCTTCAATGTCGAGTTTTCGATATTATTGAGAATATCGATTTTTTTTTATATCGACTACTTGCATAAATTTCACTTTCGAAAAATTCCCACATATCGGTAAATTTCAAGGGCCTAAAACTTGAACTTGTTAGTATCGATACATGGGGTATGTGTTGGTGTTAGTTGACGATATCGATTTTTTTGATACCGAGTACTTTTTAACTTTCAAAAGAGTCGAAATAGTTCAGTGATTTTTCAAAGCAAAACTTTTCGAAATCGATACATTATGTATTCGGTTTTCTGTGCTGATATCGACAAAAATGTCGTTAATTTTTTTATCGATAAATTTCAAGGTCTTGAACCTCTAATAACGATACGCCGACTTTTTGTGACGATATCGATATTTTTTGCTATGGAATATTTTTATTAAAATGCAAAAAGGAAAGAAATTTATCAGAAAAGTGTTAGACTTGAAACTTAAACTTGTTGATATCGGTAAATCAAGTCCTGGGTTTTCTGTGACGATATCAATCGCAATTATTTAGCAATTATTAGAAAAGTTTAAAGGTTTGAAACTCGGAGTTGTGGATATTGATGCTTCAAGTATTCTGTGAAGATATCGATTCAATATCGAGTGTGTTATCACTTTTAAAACAGCCAAAGTTTATTAGAAAACTGCAAAGTCTTGAAACTTGAAGTCGATACATCGAAAATCGATTTTTTTTGGCCCACCCTAATACGTATGCACTTCGAATGGCATATATTTCAAATGCAAAGTAATGATAAAGCGTGAAATCAATGTAAATAATCTTTCAATTTTTCAGCAGAATAAACTTCATGCTTGAGTTATCGAAATAAATCGATAAGCTAGGGAAACAAAAATAATATTGATACAGATTTCAATCAAAAAAATATTCTCCCACCGTGTTTCTCAACGGTTTCTGAAGCTTATGGGTGTGCTGAATCCGAATCTGAAGGCAGATTTTTCGAGTCACCCTTTTTCTCCAGAGGGAAGTTTGTAAAGAGATGGGTAGTTGTAAAAAAACTTGTTGATAATTTAACAATTTTTCCGGAAACCATAATTTAATTTTAGTTTTTATATTTGGCGGTATACAGATCTTTCATAGTGGAGTATATTAAGAAAAAAATTAAAAAAAAAAAAAAAATTTTACTGCTACCGATCTCTGAACGAACTACCCTCTGGAAAGAGAAAACCCCTTGTAACCCGAAAAATCTGACTTCACATCCGAAATAAGCTCAACCAAAAGCTTTGGAAGTCGATGAGAAACCCTCTGGGATTTTTTGGCTGTTGCACAGTTTAACTAAAAAATGTTTCAAAAAATTTAAGCTTAATTTTTTAGTACAAAAACTAATTAATAAAAGATTAAAAATTGAATATCTTCCAACCAGCAATAAAATTATTTTTATAAGTAGCCATTTACCACAAAATGCAATGGCATAAAAAATTACTTTAAGTTAATTATGAAATTTTTTAAATTGATTTACTTTCCTGTGATGAATCGCTGCACATCCGGCACACGTTCGCAAATGATTAATATGGAGAAATATTTAAAAATAGAACTTCATTGTATGCAGCGAAGTAATAAATTTTCAGCTCATACTGTTTGCATAATGATTATGGTGGTGATTTTTTAAATTTTTCGTCAGTGCTGTTCGCCGCTAAGCATATTAGATTACCCAAAGGCTCTAAAAATGAAAGCATCACGGCATTTATGAAACAACTGATTATTTAGCAGTAGGTGACAGTCATTCAGAGTAGCTCACGTAGTGACAAGTGATTTTTTTGGAATAAGTGACTTTTTCCAATCAGTGACATTTCTAGCACCAGCAACTTCAAAGGTTTATGACAGGATTCATAAACACCTTTTGTTTTATACCCATAATGTACTAACACATTTTTGTGGAAATATTCGTCGATACCACCGAAACCGGTCGAGCTATCGAAATTTCAAGATATCTCCCAAACCATTTCAGATATTTCAATGAATCACATCGCATATTATAGCACTCATTGACACCTTTCGTTTGCCACCCATATTGTACTAAGACATTTTTGGTCACCCCTGGTCCACATATTGGGTGATAACCCTAAAACCCGTTGAGATATCGCAAAAAATAATATCTTAAACTTTAAGTTGAGCGTCTAGCAATCAAACGATTCAATTCCATTTAGTACTTTTAGAGTGTTACGACCACAAACCTACAGACAGACATGGTCCACATATTGGGCGATAACTCCAAAACCGGTTGATATATCGAAAAATGTAATATCTTAAATTTTAAGTTGAGCATCAAGCAATCCAACGAAAAGAAATTCATTCAATTCCATTCATTATTTTCAGAGTGATACGTCCACAAACATACGGACAGACAGACAGACAGACACAAAAAAATTTTTAAAATGGTTGATTTGGATTCTACTCGCTTAATAATGCTTCCCCCAATCAATTTTTTGTTGATATCTGCCATGTACAGACATCGACCTGTTACAATTTTATTATATGCAGAGATGAATAATTTTTTATTTTTTATTTAAATAATTTTTTATTCGAGGTGGTCCAGCTCTGGTTGGTAGTTATTGCAGTCTTTTTCTAAGCAGTTACAATTGGGAGCTTAAGAATTATTTTAAAAACAACGACTTTTCTCTCACCAATGACTTTTTTCGAACAAGCCACTTTTTCACCAATAATTATCTAAGAAACTCTAAGTAGCCTATTTTGGAAGCAACGAGCAATTTTGGAGTATTTTTTTTTGGAATCAGATTTTTTAACCAGTGGAATTAGTGACAAAAATTAGATTTACATATTTGTTTTGCAGGCCAAATTTTATTTGGCGCCAGTGCCTTTTTTGGAACTAGTGACTAAAAAAAGAGCTTTTTGAACCAGTGACTTTTTTGTGAAACAAGTGATTTTTTTGGATCCCCAAAATTTTTCGGGAAGTGCCTTTTCTGGAAACTGTGACTAACAAACAAGATCTGCGGAATCAGTGATTTTTTTACGTACTTTCATACATTTTTTCGTTCCAGTGCTTTTCTTGGAACCAGGGGTTAAAAAATTCAGTGTGCTTTGGGTGATTTTTTGCAGCCCAAAATTTTTTTGGTGCCAGTGCCATTTTTGGAACCAGTGACTAAAAAAACGGTTTTTGGAACCAGTGATTTTTTTTTGGAACAAGTGATTTTTTTGCATTCCCAAATTTTTTTCAGGAAGTGCCTTTTCTGGAAGCTGTGACTAAATAAAAGATGTTGTTGTTGTTGTAACGAGGTGTAGTCCTGCCCAACGCGTATTTTTCCTTAACCTAAATTGTCATCAATGTCTTCTAACGGGAGTCCAAGGAAACTAGCAGTTTCAATAGGGTTGGACCAAAGAGAGATGGGTGTTAGACGAGTGGGCTCAAATGATCAAGAAAATAAGTGATTGGTATTGTGGGGGGGCGAGCCGCATGCCGGGCATACATTCGGCACATCAGGGTTCAGTCTAGATATGTAGGAGTTTAACCTGCTACAATATCCAGAGCGTAATTGAGCCAGAGTGACCCTTGTCTCTCGAGGAAGATGACGCTCCTCTTCAGAAATGCCAGGTGTTGCGGCATGTAAGACATTGTTTAGCGGACAGAGCGCAGAGTAATGGCCAACAGACGTTGTATGGATATGCCCCAAGGCCTGTTTATGCACCTGTAGATCAACCGCGTTGTTATATAGTGCCGGATCTCATCAAAATGTTTACGTAAATGCGATCTTATGGTCCTAGGAGGTGGAATGAGTTCAAGCAGTTATCTACCGGGGTGCTGTGGTTTACAGCAATTCAGTAGGTACTGCTTGTTTAGCCTTTCATTATGCTCCCTAACTGGAAGCATTTCCACCTCATTGTGTATATGAGATATAGGTGACATAAGGACGCACCCCGTAGCGGTTCTGAGCGCGGTGTTTTGACAGGCCTGAAGCTGATTCCAGTGAACGTCTGCAAGCCCCGGCGACCATATCGGCGACGCATAGTTCAGGATCGGCCGACCAATTGCCTTGTACGTTACCAATAACGTTTCTTTGTCTTTACCCCAAGTACTGCCGGCTAGTGATTTGAGGAAAAAAAGATCTGCGGAGTCAGTGATTTTTTTTTGGAACAAGTGATTTTTATGTGCCTCCATACATATTTTCGTTCCAGTGCTTTTCTTGGAACCAGGGGTTAAAAAATTCAGTGTGCTTTGTGTGATTTTTTGCAGCCCAAATTTTTTTGACGCCAGTGCCTTTTTTGGAACCAATGACTAAAAAATGCGTTTTCGAACCAGAGATTTTTTTGCATTCCCAACATTTTTTTTCGGGAAGTACCTTTTCTGGAAGCTGTGACTAAAAAAAATCAGTGTTTTTTTGGAATAAGTGATATTTTTATGTGCTTCCTACATTTTTTCGCGCCAGTGGCTTTTTTGGAACCAGTGATTAAATAAGTTCAGTGCCCTTTTTATACTGTGTCTGAAGCAATAACTCTGAGGAAGCCAGATATCTTTTGCTACCAGTGACTTTTTGAAAGTTTTTTTTTTTGTGTTTTCAATCGATTACTGTTCCAGCACCGTTCCAGCACTAGAATAAGTACTGGTGAATTTTTGAATCATGATATCACCATACTTGCTATTCAATACCCAGGTTCTTAGTGTGTGCTCATATAATGTGTTTATTTGCCTATAAAATAGGAGCACCCTAACTTATAAGTGTGAACTTGTAAACAAACTTTTCAATTAACTACAATGTATGCTCATGTTAATGTAGATATTTTTCACATTTTGCTCCTGCTGCAAGATGAATTGTCATTTTAACACTAATGAGATATGGCAAAGTAAAATTAATTCTCTGAGATTCCATGAGTTGTGACGCAATAAAGGCCATGCGAGGCGCAACTGATACAAGAGTTCATTTGGATGTGTTAGTAAAAATACTTTAAAGCTGGTAAGAGTGACATCTGGTAAATGTAATAAATTCAAATTAATGAGATTTCATTTCACACGTACATTTGATTATTTTTCAATTTCAAAAAGGATATCATTTACAATGAATGTACACATAAAATTTGAATGCAAGAAAAAAGGAACAAATAATTTATCAATTGTTTTTATGCACAAAAATTGTAGAAAGAGAAATTGGATTGATTCAACACAGACAATGCTTGACAAAAACTGAACATGTCTTGTATAAGAAAAACGCTGATATATCAAAGAAAAACAAATGATATAGACAAACATAGTCACTAGATACACAAAGCTACCATTACAAACACACATACACACTGCCCACACATGCACCGTAAAAATCCTTGTGGTTACAAATAAAAACCTTTATAATTCACTGAAACATGCTAACAAGTAAAATTAGTGTAAAAAGCACAAAAAGGATATAAAAGTAAACAAGATTCAATGTTTTTATTCTTGACCACATTTTTAATCTCCGGCATGTTAAAAAAAAAAAACACCAATGACTATGATGCAATGGCAAAGACAGCACGTCCAATGTGGAAATGAAGTAGTGAAATGCAATGAAATGTAAAAGGTTTGTTTAACAACAACAAAAGTGCTAACGAGAAAATGTAAAAACTGAGAAATAAAGAAATGTGTAAACACAGTTGTTCTTGAGATGTATGCAAAGTAGACCGTTTATTTTTAAAAATAAAGAAAATAAAATAAAATAAAATAAAATAAAATAAAATAAAATAAAATAAAATAAAATAAAATAAAATAAAATAAAATAAAATAAAATAAAATAAAATAAAATAAAATAAAATAAAATAAAATAAAATAAAATAAAATAAAATAAAATAAAATAAAATAAAATAAAATAAAATAAAATAAAATAAAATAAAATAAAATAAAATAAAATAAAATAAAATAAAATAAAATAAAATAAAATAAAATAAAATAAAATAAAATAAAATAAAATAAAATAAAATAAAATAAAATAAAATAAAATAAAATAAAATAAAATAAAATAAAATAAAATAAAATAAAATAAAATAAAATAAAATAAAATAAAATAAAATAAAATAAAATAAAATAAAATAAAATAAAATAAAATAAAATAAAATAAAATAAAATAAAATAAAATAAAATAAAGTAAAATAAAATAAAGGAAAATAAAATAAAATAAAATAAAATAAAATAAAATAAAATAAAATAAAATAAAATAAAATAAAATAAAATAAAATAAAATAAAATAAAATAAAATAAAATAAAATAAAATAAAATAAAATAAAATAAAATAAAATAAAATAAAATAAAATAAAATAAAATAAAATAAAATAAAATAAAATAAAATAAAATAAAATAAAATAAAATAAAATAAAATAAAATAAAATAAAATAAAATAAAATAAAATAAAATAAAATAAAATAAAATAAAATAAAATAAAATAAAATAAAGTAAAGTAAAATAAAATAAAATAAAATAAAATAAAATAAAATAAAATAAAATAAAATAAAATAAAATAAAATAAAATAAAATAAAATAAAATAAAATAAAATAAAATAAAATAAAATAAAATAAAATAAAATAAAATAAAATAAAATAAAATAAAATAAAATAAAATAAAATAAAATAAAATAAAATAAAATAAAATAAAATAAAATAAAATAAAATAAAATAAAATAAAATAAAATAAAATAAAATAAAATAAAATAAAATAAAATAAAATAAAATAAATAAAATAAAATAAAATAAAATAAAATAAAATAAAATAAAATAAAATAAAATAAAATAAAATAAAATAAAATAAAATAAAATAAAATAAAATAAAATAAAATAAAATAAAATAAAATAAAATAAAATAAAATAAAATAAAATAAAATAAAATAAAATAAAATAAAATAAAATAAAATAAAATAAAATAAAATAAAATAAAATAAAATAAAATAAAATAAAATAAAATAAAATAAAATAAAATAAAATAAAATAAAATAAAATAAAATAAAATAAAATAAAATAAAATAAAATAAAATAAAATAAAATAAAATAAAATAAAATAAAATAAAATAAAATAAAATAAAATAAAATAAAATAAAATAAAATAAAATAAAATAAAATAAAATAAAATAAAATAAAATAAAATAAAATAAAATAAAATAAAATAAAATAAAATAAAATAAAATAAAATAAAGTAAAATAAAATAAAATAAAATAAAATGAAATGAAATGAAATGAAATGAAATGAAATGAAATGAAAAGAAATGAAATGAAATGAAATGAAATGAAATGAAATGAAATGAAATAAAATAAAATAAAATAAAATAAAATAAAATAAAATAAAATAAAATAAAATAAAATAAAATAAAATAAAATGAAATGACATGAAATGAAATGAAATGAAATGAAATGAAATGAAATGATATGAAATGAAATGAATTGAAATGAAATGAAATGAAATGAAATGAAATGAAATGAAATGAAATGAAATGAAATGAAATGAAATGAAATGAAATGAAATGAAATGAAATGAAATGAAATGAAATAAAATGAAATGAAATGAAATGAAATGAAATGAAATGAAATGAAATGAAATGAAATGAAATGAAATGAAATAAAATAAAATAAAATAAAATAAAAAAAAAAAATAAAAAAAAAATAAAATCAAAAAAAAAAAAAATTAAACAAAATAAAATAAAATAAAATAAAAACTAACGAAATAAAATAAAATAAAAGATAGACAAATTAAACACAAAAAAAAACAAAAAAAAAAATTAATGGCAAAGTTTAAAATTTAAATACATCAAAAAAATGAGATAAAAAAATCTTAGATTATCATTGCATTTTTTATGTATACTAAGGTAATCCTTATTTGAATGGAGACAATTTTATCATAAAATTTTCGAAAGCTCAACTCCTTAATCGATAGTAATATAGTCGAAGACATCACACACAAATTTTTTATCCCGATTGGAGATGGTTTAGGCGTCAAAGTTCAGAATGCTCTATGGAGACTATAAAACTAAATGTGGTTTTTCTTCTTATCTAATACACGAAAACAATAGCACTATGATCGGAGATATCACATCCAAAATCTGGTTCCGATTGGAAACGCTTACGACGTGTCACTTTTATTTTTTGAGTCTCCATAGAGCAATCTGAACTTTGATCCCCCTGCGACACGCCTAAACCATCTCCAATCGGGATACACATTGTTGTGCGATATATTTAGTTGACGGTGGTGAAATCGATCTGGGGAGTGAGACTGAAAAAAATAAAATAAAATAAAATTTGATTATAAGGACCACCCTAATGTACAAATCCAAATCCGTGATCAGTATTAGCCTAACAGGTAGCAGTTCTTCTCTAACCTAACAAAACCATCACAAAATAATATGCGACTTTTTTTGCAAGGTTAGGACCTCGGGCCCGTTTGTTGAATTCTGATAACGAATTCGGACTCAGCAGCCAATTTCCCTTAAGAATATGTATTTAGCTTTATTCGATGTTGATTTTTTCATGTTTCGAAAATTTTCAAACCAAAAATCGAGAAATCCAAAAAACATGCCAATGTTTTTAGGCTAGAATACTAGAAAAGGGCTAGTCTGAGAAAATTTCAGTCTAGACAGCTTTTGTAGGGCATTCAATTTCCAACAAGAATATGATCAGGTAAATGGTGATTTGTCGTTTTTGAACCAAATTGGAGGGTAAGTCTGTAAAATCTAAACTAGCGATGATAGACCTCTAGACTTAAAAATATTTTGTTTCACCTTTCTTAAGAAGAAAATTAACATAATTAAATTTTTTTTTTTTTTGGCCCAGTCTAATACTTATATATGCTCTCAAATATGACAAGCATATGTGAAAAAATAAACCTAGATGACCTTGGAGATATAGCATTCTTGAGTATAATAAAAACGAGTCGTAAAACTGCATACGAGCACAGTTATTTTACAGTATTGGCCGTTTGAGTTGCTTTGGGTTAAGTGCCGTCTCTGCTTTGATTACACTGAAGAAAAAATATATGTACTTGTACGTGTATTTGTAAACAGAGAGGAATATGAGTACTGGGAAGAATGAACTGAAAATATTTGCTTAAGAACGACTAATAGAAAACCGACTTAGTCCAAAAGTGTTTTAGAAAATATTTAAGCTTCTACTGTCAAACTAAGAAATTCAATTTTTTCATCCCACTCTAGTACATATATAACACATGCTTTTCGTATAGCTACCGGCTCTGGCTATAACATTTATTTTCCTAACGAGAACACGCTAATATATATTAACACCGGTAGCCATTTATTTATCACCTGTCTCAAACCAAAATAAAACATGCTGTAAGCATGTTACGTGAAACAACGAAATTTGCAAAAAACCATAAAGTGTATGTAACAACAAACCAGCAAACACAAAACCAAAAGAATGTACTGCCTTAAAAAAGTAACTGATTTTTTTTGCTTGAAATGTAGACGCCAGTAAGACTTCGATACACAGAAATACTGCAACTCTCTAAAAATAACAGGAAGCCAAATTTAATGCTCTAAAGATGTATGTATGTATGTGTGAATATGAAAATGAAAGCGAAGCTCCTTACATACCCATGTACGTTAAAATTTAATGAGAAGACAGTTTAGATACATTGAAGTCGTAAATAATACGAAGAATAGAAAACGGATTCTTTGAGATTTATACTGCATAGAAGAAAATAGTCAAGTCAGCTAAATGTGGGTGCATGCGTTTCTGCGAACAAATATATAAAAAAGTAAATTGTGTGTTTAAAAAGCGATGAAGGATAATAAGTAAGAGGATAACTGCAGCTGTACATACTTACGTATTTGAAATCTAATATATTTTTCTGATAGAGATTTATACTAATGTAAAAATTACTATTGAGCGCTAAACGACTTAGACATACAAAATAAAAACACCTTTTTAGTCCCTTAAAATATATATTTCTTTTTGTTTTTTCTTTAAGCAAAACAACGTTTCGACACAAGCGACGTATCATCAACAGTTTCTAGTTATCAACTGATATCAATTTATGTAATTTTAGAAATGTTCGATATCAAAAAAGACGGCGATATCGGAAAAACGGACGATAATCGATTTCGCCCATTTCCAAAAGCAACCTACTTTGGCCAGAAGGTGTACCAAATTCCATGCAAATATCTCAATTTTTACTCAAGTGAGTAATTTTCGAAATTTTCGATATCGAAAAAGGGGGAGTGATTATCGTCCGATTTCGCCCATTTCCAATAGCAATCTACTTTGGCCAGAAGGTAACCTGTGTAGCAAATTTCATGCAAATATCTCAATTTTTACTCAAGTAATGTCAATTTATGTGATTTTCGAAATTCTCGATATCGAAAAAGGGGATGTGGTTATCATCCGATTTCGCCCAAGAACTTTCATATATGGAACTCTATATCTATCTGGATTATTTCGTGCCGTGACGTAGTACTGTTTTATGGACAAAATTATAATACCCTTGTACTAGTAGGCACTAGTACGTTGGGTATAAAAAAGTAAAATAAAATAAAACAAATTTAAAAATTAAAATAAAATAAAATATAATATAATCAAGGAAGGAATTCTAAGTTCAGGTGAACCGAACATTAAACACCCAGCGGCAATTTTCAGAACGGGATAACAATGATATAAGCCCTAGGAGGATTTACCTAAAGTCTTAGCTATTTACCTTACCGAATTATGTCAATTTATGTGATTTTCGAAATTTTCCATATCGAAAGTGGGCGTGGTCGGGAAGCGATCTCGTCCAATTTCATCAGGTATACTCCCTTTATTGCTAGTATATGTTGTGCCAATTTCATGTGTCTGAAGTAATCAGTTTAAAAGTTTTGACCAGTCGAATAGTCCAAAATGCCTCCCTTAAAGGTGGGCGTTGCCACACCCACATCTAAACATTTATCATAATTCATATATGGAACTCTATATCTATCTCGATTATTTTGTGCTGTTACGTACTACCGTAATGTGGACAAAATTAATATACCCTTGTCCTTTTAAAATGAAAAAAAAAAAAAAAAAAAAAAAAAATTTATAATTGGAATAAAAATTCAAAAAAAAAAACAATATATAAAATAAAAAGAAAAAAAAAATATAATAAAGTAAGATAGAACAAATTTAAAAATTAAAAAAAAAAAAAATAATAAAGTATGTAAAACAAAAAAAAAAAGATATTTAAAAGAGTAAATAAAATAATGTAAAATAAACTGTGGCACAAGTGAGACTATGTGGCTATTACTTGATTAAACGCATGCCACTAACAATCTTTATTTAATTTTTGTTTTTTTTTTCCTACCGCTTTTCTTGTCCTTTTGTCGCTTTCGTGTGAAATCGTTGCCGCGGAAAGGATGTCAGGAACAACATTTTTAATTTTGGCTTTTTGTCCCATATACACATGTTCATCTCTCTTTTTTTTGTAGCTACATACGCTGAAATTATAAAGAAAAACATCTCAAAGGAATTGTTCTTACTTTCACCTAAAGTGCACTGAGCTGAGAATTACGTTTTTGTCGGCATGTTTTGTCGCCAAAAGCGAAACGCAAGTTAAGATATATGCACATATAAGCTTAAGCTTTTTAGGAGCGTTAGATTTTAGCACCAAGTCAATTTTTTTTTTTTTGGTGTTAATCTCGTAATAAGAGTCTGAAATAATTAAATATTTATACTCATGGGTGCGTGAGCTTGGCTTAGTTATGCCTTTTATTTTCTGAGAAATTTTCCACAACGTAATTTCACCGATTTTTTGTAATTTTCTTTTGAAAAGTCAGCTTTTCCTACGATTTAAGAAGATTTTTCTATTTTTAGTACATACCAGTCCATATGGCCGGGCCCCGGGATTGACTTTCCTAGTGTTTGGTGGTATCACAACGGGCCTTTTATTACTGGCCTAGGTGTGCCTTTGCGGCAGCCACTTCTACCTACCTACCTACCCTAGTACATACAAAATAGAAAAAAAAAAAATAAAATGAAATAAAATAAAAAAAAAATAAATTAAAATTAAATAAAAAAAAAAATAAAATAAAAAAAATAAAAAAAAAATAAAATGAAATAAAATAAAAAAAAATAAATTAAAATTAAATAAAAAAAAATAAAATAAAAAAAATAAAAAAAATAAATAAATAAAAAAAAAAAAATAAAATAAAATAAAATAAAATAAAATAAAATAAAATAAAATAAAATAAAATAAAATAAAATAAAATAAAATAAAATAAAATAAAATAAAATAAAATAAAATAAAATAAAATAAAATAAAATAAAATAAAATAAAATAAAATAAAATAAAATAAAATAAAATAAAATAAAATAAAATAAAATAAAATAAAATAAAATAAAATAAAATAAAATAAAATAAAATAAAATAAAATAAAATAAAATAAAATAAAATAAAATAAAATAAAATAAAATAAAATAAAATAAAATAAAATAAAATAAAATAAAATAAAATAAAATAAAATAAAATAAAATAAAATAAAATAAAATAAAATAAAATAAAATAAAATAAAATAAAATAAAATAAAATAAAATAAAATAAAATAAAATAAAATAAAATAAAATAAAATAAAATAAAATAAAATAAAATAAAATAAAATAAAATAAAATAAAATAAAATAAAATAAAATAAAATAAAATAAAATAAAATAAAATAAAATAAAATAAAATAAAATAAAATAAAATAAAATAAAATAAAATAAAATAAAATAAAATAAAATAAAATAAAATAAAATAAAATAAAATAAAATAAAATAAAATAAAATAAAGTAAAATAAAATAAAATAAAATTAAATAAAATAAAATAAAATAAAATAAAATAAAATAAAATAAAATAAAATAAAATAAAATAAAATAAAATAAAATAAAATAAAATAAAATAAAATAAAATAAAATAAAATAAAATAAAATAAAATAAAATAAAATAAAATAAAATAAAATAAAATAAAATAAAATAAAATAAAATAAAATAAAATAAAATAAAATAAAATAAAATAAAATAAAATAAAATAAAATAAAATAAAATAAAATAAAATAAAATAAAATAAAATAAAATAAAATAAAATAAAATAAAATAAAATAAAATAAAATAAAATAAAATAAAATAAAATAAAATAAAATAAAATAAAATAAAATAAAATAAAATAAAATAAAATAAAATAAAATAAAATAAAATAAAATAAAATAAAATAAAATAAAATAAAATAAAATAAAATAAAATAAAATAAAATAAAATAAAATAAAATAAAATAAAATAAAATAAAATAAAATAAAATAAAATAAAATAAAATAAAATAAAATAAAATAAAATAACATAAAATAAAATCAAATAAAATAAAACAAAATAAAAAAATAAAATAAATGAACCGATTTTTGGCCGTTAATATATATATATTATATATATATGTATATCAGTTGTAATATAATAAAATTATAAATAAAATAAAATAAAATATCGTACCGCATGAATCAATATAATAGGGGCCGAACTTTTTCATACTACAATACGACGTTCATGGCCAATAAATTTACTTTAAATTATTGTGTGTACATAGTTTGATAATGCTTAAGCATGCTAAAAATTTGTGCTAAGTGAAAACTAAAAAAATAAATAAATATACATGAGGACTGAACAAACAAAAGGCCGTATTTTAATTTTTCGCTTTTTCAGAATTTTGATGCAATCTGGTGATTAAGACAACATTACACATGATGTATTCAATTAAAACTAAAACGTCATACTTCCTATAAAAAAGAACCGTCAAAATCAAAATTTCATACAAATCGGAAATATTTCCTTCTCATTTCTTTGGTCATGGGAATTTTAGCAACCGTAGGTGTTGATAGGCCGAAAAACCTTTTAAATATCAATACTTTTTTCAAAAAGAACTGGTTTTTTTTTTTTTTTTCGGTCTATAAAATCAGTTATTTTAACGCATAAAATTTTCGGTTTCTCAAAAATTGTTGAAATTGAAAATACGATCTTTTGTTTGTTCACTCCTCACATATAAATCACCAATTGGCCATCATCACTGACTTTTAGTGCTTGTTTATTGTGTTCAATAAAAAAACTAAAGGTTACGTATACGCAGAGGCCACCCAAAGTGAGACATACGCCATCTGCATAAATGAAAAAGTATGTGTGAGCGTGTATGTTTTAAATTTGTAAATGTGCTCATTCAAATAAAAACCATAACTTTGACGTATATTTGCTAAGTTGTTTATGTTTTTCATGAAAGCAAAAAAAAAAAACATAAAAAAATGTGATGATTTCGAAATAAAAATTCCTTTATGGAGTTGTTAGCATATTAATTGAAGCTCATTAATTTCACTTATTTACGCTTGAGTGCTACACATTTATCAATTAAACAGTACTCTGTTCTAACTCTAATTTGCATCTTTATTACTCGTTTCTTAGTAAACTCCGCTTCAATATTCATGAAGTACTTAGTCTTTGTATTCAGTGCAACAGACCATAAATATTGTGACGCATGCAGTGCGGCAGAGCTCCTTTCTTGTTTTTGTGAGCAATTTTGTCCGTATAAAAAATAAGTAGAAATGCAGTGATTGGCTAGAAGCAAGAATCATTGTGTTGTTGTTGTTGTTGATGTTGCCCACTTATAAACGCCACATTCATTAGCTCACTTGATGGATATTTTTGCTCAAGAATATTTAATTAAGTGTCTGCATTTGTGGTTTATTATTTATATTTTATGGCGCATGAAAATTTAATGAAATCTTTGCCTTAAATCATTCTATGCATAAAAATGTCTCAGCAAAGTCATAAAAGGGCAGCGCTATGACGTTGAATTAAATTGGAGTTGATTCAATCGAGAGCTTGGCTAAAAAGGAGTGTGCAGTTTTTTGGCTTCATTTTATTTGAGGTTGCTGGCGCGTGGTTAAAGGATTTACGAAATGCGCTTTTAATTGACCTTTTGCTGAACTAAGCTGACTATGTTGTGAAGTGTACTTCGTAGCATTGAATGAACGCTTGAATTGTGTGAAATGAAAGGGTGTATGAGCCCTGAACATTACACATTTGTTCCTTATTTTGACATTGAAATTATTCCGTGAAGGACATAAACATTTTTAATGCCTAAGGTAAAGCTTTGATGTTTTCCAATTTATTTTGCCTAAAATGTGGCAAATTTTCACGTTTGAATAACCTTTAACAATTTTTGATTCCTGGAAAATACTCACAACCGAAAATTGATTACCATTTCTAGAAAAATTTGTCGTTTAGTTAATGAAAACATAGTTAGGACATTCCATCTCAAATTCTTGGAATCGGCTAAAAAAATTCAAATAAAATAAAATAAAATAAAATAAAATAAAATAAAATAAAATAAAATAAAATAAAATAAAATAAAATAAAATAAAATAAAATAAAATAAAATAAAATAAAATAAAATAAAATAAAATAAAATAAAATAAAATAAAATAAAATAAAATAAAATAAAATAAAATAAAATAAAATAAAATAAAATAAAATAGAATTACAATAACCAATATTCATGCTAATTTAACACAAATTTGTATTAATTAAACTGGCGGCCGCCGTGGTGTAGCGGTTAAGTATTCGGCCTTCTACACCAAGTCGTGCCGGTTCGATGCCCGGCAAAAGTTAGAAAAAGAATTTTTCTAAACGGGGTCGCCCCTCGGCAGTAGTTTGGCAAACTCTCCGGGTGTATTTCTGCCATGAGAAGCTTCTCAGCAAAAATTCATTTGCTTTGCAAGTGCCGTTCGGAGTCGGCGACTGTAGGTCCCGCCAACTTGAAGGAAAACTCAAAAGCAACACACCACTAGTTGGAAAGAGAATCTCGTTAGAGGTTATGATAACCTGTTGGTATATCGCCGCCATTAGTTTTTTATTATTTTTTATGGGAATTTTACAGGAAGGTAAGGAGACCTTATGCTAACTTAGGTGAAAGTTATTGAAATTTAACAGTCATGCTTAACTGGTAGTCATGTTAATTTAACCAGTTGTCAAGTTAACTTAACTGGTAGTCATGTTAATTTAACTCAATTTAATACTAATTTAGAGGAAGTCATAACAGAACAACATGAGCGATAGGTCAACATCAATGTCAATGCCAATAAAAATATTTCTCACTATTTTTCTCTATTTCCTTCTTATTTCAATTCCTTTCTTTTCAACTGTCCCCTTACCCTCGTCTCCTCCCTGTTCACTTGAGTAATTTTTAAGCAAACCAGCAGAGTTAAGCGATTTATCACTTTTTAATTGGCAAATATATTTTTTCGATTCCGCAGATGAAGGAAAATCACTTACATATATTAATCAAAGCATGAAGGTGAAAACGGGAGGACGATTTGATGAGAGAAAAAAACAAGAATTTATCCAAAAAAAAACTCATTGGAATGAAGTAATGTTTTTCTTACTAAAACAAAATCGCATTAAAGTCAAGCATCGACTTGTCTTTTGACAGCCATTAAAATACAAACGTTTATGCGTGAAAAGTTATAAATTCAGAATGTTCTTTTGCAAGCAAGTAGTGCAGGCTTTTTATACCTTTCACTAGCATGAAAAAGTAGTTATAGTTCCGTTTTTGCAAATATAATGCTTGGGATACATATCATGGTAAAGTGTCAATTCTATACCACAAGGGGATGGTAGTATACCGTTCGCCAAAGCAACCAACCAGAACAGCACCACACTTAAACTTATGAAAGGTATAAATAATTCGTAATAGCATAAGTCAGCTTTTGGCACACTTTTTTTTTTATTCTGGAAAGCTTTTAATACTCTACAAGTAAGAAAATAAAATAAAATCCTTACATTGCACAAATATTTTTCTTTAGTAAACACTCAGCACTACTAAACTCCTCGCAATTTAGGAGCAATCAAAATGATATTTTATGAGCACAACGGTACATTAAATTCCAGATTTGTCATAAAAAATTTGCCATAATAGTTACTCTATGAGTTTAAATTACTAAAGCGGTCTTTCAATTGAAATTTTAGAGACACAGGCACACGGCCTGATGCGATGCTGCTTGGTGGTGGTACTCCTCCAAGGACAGCGATTACAAGGCGTAGTATTCTACAAAGAGATGCCGCTGACTGGTTTTGCACGACCAATCCTTTATACACGGGGACGGTTAAAAACCTGTTGCGAATTTCACCGCTTTGCTTTGCCATGTTGTGTTGTTTAATTTGAGTTGGCTGCTGGTGACGCCATTGTTGCTATGCTGACAGCTGATTAACGTGCTGCGCAGTTATAGCATGCTTTTAGGCGTTAGAGTTACACTGGGGGTCGTACAATTCTAACGCTACGTTACAAGTTAACATGAATACCTGTTAAATTAAAATGACTTCATGTTAAATTAATATATATAACCGTGTTAAATGAACACGATTTCCTCTTAAACTAACATGAATTTTCATCAAATATGCCCGTCTTTCGTTTTAAACAACTTTATGTGTATTGTGAAATTAACATTATCTCATGTTAATTTTTGGTTTCCTATGATTCACGTTGAGAAAAAATACGCACTATATTGCTTACGATTTGACATCACCACGTCCAAATAGAAGTTATCAGTAGCAGCTAGTGTATATAAAAATCTAAAGATTGATGGTGTGCGTTGAAAGGCTCCAAATCCGGTGTGTCATATCCTTTGCGCCACCTACTTTCATGTAGTATACGTGCAACGTAATGTTTGCGAGTAAATATTTTAGTTGAAATGTCATGCATTTTAAAAAAAATGATCTATCACAAGTAATAGTATTTGACAGCTACAAAATTAGTTTTGTCACATGCCGTGTTGAAAAAATATTTTACTGACATACATAAATATGAATTGACGCGATGCTATATGTAGACAAGTGGTATTTATTTACTCACGAAAATTGCGTAGCTTTGCTTTTAAAGCGATTCATGGTTTTAAGGTTGGGTCTCTCTTCCTGGAAATAATTATTTTAGTATTCAGTCCTTTTTTGCCAACTGATTAGACTGACTTAGAGTCTGATAACGATTCTGAAAAACTTTACTTACAGAAAAATAAATTTTAATAAAATTCTATTCAAAATTAAATATGATGAATTTCATATCAAAGGCTGAAAAAAACGTACATTTTGAACCCGACCCCCTCAGAATTTGATGAAATTTTGTGTAGCGGTGCATCTTACCTTCCCAAACACAACCTCATTTCTAGAAATTGCATTTTTGAAAAATTGTGGGCGTGGCAAGTTATCGAAATATTCGAAAATATTCGAAAAGTAACGATAAGAGGTACTTTTAAAGTGTGATTACTACGGAATGGCTTTACCGATTTCAAAGATCTTCATACCATTAGAAATGTGAAAATACAATGTAAAAATTTTTTAGTACACTGAAAAAAAAAAACGGTTTCGAAATAAAATTTGAAACTGAAAAAAAAAACTTCAAATATCAAGCGATTTTAAAAAATACAATTTTTTTTAGAAAGCTCTATTTAATATATATAACATATCTGAAAACTAAAATGGCGAAAAAAGAACAAAATTTTTTTTTAATTTATTTAAGTAAATGCATCTCTTGGTTACTTTCTTATATTTTGATAGCACGCGTAAACTAATCAACCGATTTCAAAAATTTTTACACCGTTGGAAAGGTATTAAAATCACCTTTTGAAAACATACACTCTAAAAATAATATAGATGAACATTATTTTTCAGTGTAATATACAATTTTTACAGTGTATGTTTGTAAAAGGTGATTTTAATAACTTTCGAACGGTATTTTCAAAATCGCTCGATTTTTAAGGTTTTTTTTTCAGTTTCAAATTTTTTTTGGAAAACATTTTTTTTCAGTGTACTCAAAAATTTTGCAGTGTACTTTTTTGAAAGCAAATTTCAATACTTTTCTAATGCTATGAAGATCTTTGAAATCGGTAAGGCCATTCCTTAGTAATCACACTTTAAAAGTATCTATTATCGTCATTTTTCGACTATTTTCGAATATTTCGATACCTTGTCACGCCCACAATTTTTCGAAAATGCAATTTCTAAAAATGAGGTAGTTTTTGGGTAGGTAAGATGTACCTCTATACAAAATATCATCAAATACTGAGGTGGTCGGGTTCAATGCATATTGGGTTTGGTATGAAATTCATCATATGTAAATATTTTTGAAATCTTAAAAGTTTTAGTCAGAGATTTTTGACGTTTTTATTGCATGCATGGAAAAGAATTTTTTTTATATGAACGCACAGAAACCACACATTTCGCTCAGACTAACTTTCTACATACTTTTGTTATTTCCTACTTTGCCATTCAGTCAATAAAATGTCGCCATTTGGTAGGTGCTTTCTAAAAGTTACTCAAGTTGTTGAAAAGAAAAATGAAATGAATGATGAAGAAGCGTTAAAAATTTGACGTGTGGTTTTTGCGCTTAAACGCTTATCTCTACACAAATGTAAAACGATTTGGTACTTGATGTAAATATAATGCAGTCAATTTGTTTAACCTTCATAAAGAGGTTATATCAAAAATTTACTCGCAGGTAAACATAAATTTACTGACATATGAATTTGCATATGCTTCCATGTACAGTGCAGTTGAGTTGTGATGATTCAACACATTACCATACAAAATACCTAAGGAATTATGAGCAAGCTTGGCACTTATGTACTTACATAACATACATAAATTAAATTTATTTGGCTTGAATATACATACATATGTATGTTTGTATTAACAAAATAACGTTATACCATGATGAAAGTGAATTATGCTATCCTTGTGTAAATGTCGTGTCAAAATTATGAAAGCGAAGGGTGTTGTACTAATATACATATGTACATATATATTAGGGTGATCAGTTTTCATAAAATAAAATAAAATAAAATTAAAAAATTAAAAAAATAAAAATAAAATAAAATAAAAAAAATAATAAAAAAAAAAAAAAAAAATAAAACTAAAAATAAAAAAATAATATAAAAAAATAAAATGAAATAAAATAAATAAAAAAATAAAATAAAATAAAATAAAATAAATTAAAATGAAATAAAAAAAATAAAAAAATTAAATAAATTAAAATGAAATAAAAAAAATAAAATAAATTAAAACAAAATAAAAATGAAATAATAAAATAAAATAAATTAAAACAAAATAAAAACAAAAAAATAGTATAAAAAAAAATGAAATAAAAAAAAATAAAACAATATAAAATAAAATAAAATAAAATAAAATAAAAAAATAAAAAAAGTAAAATGAAATAAAAAAAAAATAAAAATAAAATAAAAAAAATCAAAAAAAATAAAATGAAATAAAAAATATAAAAATAAGGTGAAATAAAAAAATAAAAAATAAAAAAATTAAATAAAATAAATTGAATTAATAAAAGTAAAAAAAATGAAATAAAAAAAAATAAGAACATTAATTAAAATAAAATGAAATAAAAAAAATAAGAATAAAAATAAAATAAAAAAAAATAAAAAAAAAATAATAAAAAAAAAATAAAATGAAATAAAAAAAAAAATTTAAAATAAAAAAAATTAAATAAAAAATTAAATAAAATAAAATAAAACAAAAAAAAAAAAAATAAAATGAAATAAAAAAAAAAATAAAATTAAATAAAAAAATAAAAACAAAAAAAAATAAATGAAATAAAAAAAATAAAAATAAAAAAATTAAATAAAATAAAATGAAATAAAAAAAAATAAAAAATAAAAAAAAATAAAAAAAATAAAAATAAAAAATAATGAAATAACAAAAAAAAATAAAAATATAAAAAATAAAATAAAATAAAATAAAACAAAATAAAAATAAAATAAAATAAAAAAGTAATAAAAAAAAATTTAAAAACAAATAATAAAAAAATAAAATAAAATGAAATAAAAAGAAAATAAGAAAATAAAATCTAAAATTAAATAAAGTAAAACAAAATAAAAATAAAATAAAATATAAAAATAATAAAAAAGTAAAAAAAATAAAATAAAATAAAAAAAATAATAAAAAAATTAAAAAAAAACGAAATAAAATAAAATGAAATAAAATAAAATAGAATAAAATAATATAAAATAAAATAAAACAAAATACAAGAAAATAGAAAGGAAAGGGAGAAATAAAAAAAAACACAACAAAACATGTTTTGTAATTGATATTCAACTCTCAATAGACTTGAATTTTGTGAACTGAGCCACCTACAATTTTTTCGACGGCTATGTATTTTAATGAAAGTTGGCCCAAACGTATTTTTTTCTTGTTGTTGTTGTTTTTCTCCTGTTGTTTTTCGTATTGTTGCGTGTACCCTTATTCCTACTGGTATTCTTATTCGTATTCCTAGTCTTATTCGTAAACGAATTATAATTCTTGTAAGTACTCGCTAACTGTAACCGTATCCGTAACCGCATCCGTAACCGTATCCGTAACCGTATCCGTAACCGTATCCGTAACCGTATCCGTAACCGTATCCGTAACCGTATCCGTAACCGTATCCGTAACCGTATCCGTAACCGTATCCGTAACCGTATCCGTAACCGTATCCGTAACCGTATCCGTAACCGTATCCGTATCCGTAACCGTATCCGTAACCGTATCCGTAACCGTATCCGTAACCGTAGCTGTCACCGTATCCGTAACCGTATCCGTAACCGTATCCGTAACCGTATCCGTAACCGTATCCGTAACCGTATCCGTAACCGTATCCGTAACCGTATCCGTATCCGTAACCGTATCCGTAACCGTATCCGTAACCGTATCCGTAACCGTATCCGTAACCGTATCCGTAACCGTATCCGTAACCGTATCCGTAACCGTATCCGTAACCGTATCCGTAACCGTATCCGTAACCGTATCCGTAACCGTATCCGTAACCGTATCCGTAACCGTATCCGTAACCGTATCCGTAACCGTATCCGTAACCGTATCCGTAACCGTATCTATACGTAACCGTATCTCTAACCTTCTCACTAGCCGTATCCGTATTAAAATTCGCAATCGTGCCAGTATCCCTATCAATGCTCTCCTCCCTTACTAGTGGAATTAAATTCATCTGCAAAACTTCCTTAATTTCCATAAACACTGCGTCAGTCAGTTGTCACACAAACAGTTTTAGCTAAATGTCATAAATGACAATTTTATACCGCTTGAAGTCACCATCAAATGCAAATGTGAGTAAGCGCTCGTGTGACTTCCAACTCATCGTTTCCATCTTCCACAGCTGCTGTGCGTGCCAACGTAGAAATATTTTAATATCGTTCATTATTTTGCTACAAAAAAAGTTCAGGTGACGCAAGTAATTTGTTCGCAAAATTATTCATTTTGTTTATGAAAGTAATTTGGGCAATAGAAAATTTAGGTGCTGGATATTATACAAAACTCGCATAATGAGATACTGAGAATGACTTGAAATATTTAATGCAATTAATTAATGATTGTTGACCTTTTGCAAAAGCAGTAAACCAAGGAGAAAGCGTTTTTTTTTTGCTGCGGCTAGTTATTATGTATGCGTGAGTTTATATACGCGGCTACCAAAACCTTTGAAGGAAAACTTTTTTTGGACTTTAGTGAAAGTGACACGTGTCCACAATGAAAAATCGGAGAGTGTCAAACTGACAAGATTCGTGAGATTATTTTTGTTAGCGTCTATTAATTATTATTAAGTTGAAGCCTGGAACGCTTAACATAGCAAATACTTTAGTGAAAAGTTACAGCATTGAGTTGGGTTGAAAACTTTCATTCTTTTACGGCTGGAAAACTTATGTTTAGTTGACCAATTCCTTTACTCAAAATTACCTTTGCCCTCCCATGAGAAATTATGAAATGAAATAAAAAAAGTAAAAGTAAAAAAAAAAAAATAATAAAATAAAATAAAATAAAATAAAATAAAATAAAATAAAATAAAATAAAATAAAATAAAATAAAATAAAATAAAATAAAATAAAATAAAAAAAATAAAAAAAAAATAAAATAAAATAAAAAAAAATAAATTAAAAAAAAAATAAAATAAAATAAAACAAAATAAAATAAAATAAAATAAAATAAAATAAAATAAAATAAAATAAAATAAAATAAAATAAAATAAAATAAAATAAAATAAAATAAAATAAAATAAAATAAAATAAAATAAAATAAAATAAAATAAAATAAAATAAAATAAAATAAAATAAAATAAAATAAAATAAAATAAAATAAAATAAAATAAAATAAAATAAAATAAAATAAAATAAAATAAAATAAAATAAAATAAAAGAAAATAAAATAAAATAAAATAAAATAAAATAAAATAAAATAAGCATATATTTAATATCGAGGTAAAGTTACCCAACTATTTGCTGTTTTCTAAAGGCATAAAAAGGAAATATGCAAAAACGTAAAATATCAGCGCGCTTGAAATAACATGTTGTTCCTTTAGCACGCTTATTTTCATAACGCTTATTATCACACGTACTAATAAATTTATTTTTATACTTTTTAACATATTTCCGCGTAGATTGTTTACATGTGCTTATAATGGGAAACAAAGAAGAAAAAAGGTGTTACCCATTACATAATTGGTGTTTCCTTCAGTGTTAGGAATCCCTTTTTATATTGCATATTGAAACACTGATTTTAAATTTTAATGATAAACAAAACTGTCTTTTTTACAAGCTTTTAAATGCCCTGCTTAAGTTTGATATGCTGAAATACTTTTACCTTTCCATATTTTTGAATCACCCTCTCAATATCTGAGCTAGCTTAATAGTCATCCAAGTCAGCTTCTTTTTTTATTTCAACAGAATTTTATGAGAACTCAAAAAGTTTCCCAAGAATTAAAGCTTTTCATATACTAATTGAAGTGTTGTCAAATAGTTAACAACTTTTCAAACTCAAAATATCATAGGTCAGGTAAATAATTCTTGCTCCCCCACATGTGTGAAACAAAGTTTTTAGTTTTACAAACATTTTGGCATGCGTTTAAATAATTAAATCATATTTGCCGTGCAAGCAAATACAACACATGAAATATTTTTTTTTTTTTTTTTTTTTTAAAGTGAAATGAATACTAGAGAGCTTAAGTGCTTAACTTATACTTGTTTGGGGTAAAAGAAATTTTAATTGATTGAAGTGTTATAGCATGGAACTGTAAACACTGAAATCACATAATTCTAGACACTTTTTTCTAATAATTCTACACAAATTGTTGAACTATTTTGTGCAACAAAAAACTATCTCAAACTTTTTTGAGTGTATTTTTTGGCAGTTTCGATTGAACCACAGCAATACTCTAGAATAATGTGATACAGATATATACTTTTTGCATACTCTTTAATATTTCAAAATTAATTTTCGCATACACATACATATATGTATATTTCATTCAAGTGCATAACGGAAAATAGATAAGTCTTAACATGCATACAAATCAATATGTACGCTCACACAATGTTGCTTGGATGTCTGCAATCGACAACAATAACTCCCATATTACTATTATATAGTTTATGCACTCGAAGTGTGAGCATCTCTATGCAATAAAATAGAAGTATGTTTACAAACAGTTCAAACTTCTAGAAAGCAATAAAATTCATCAGTACTCAATTTGCATTTGTTCCAGTTTTATTACGAATGCAATCTCACCCAGACACCATTGCGTATGAGTAACATTTGATTGGTTTTCAATGAAACTCAACGATTGTATAAAATTGTTTGGCATAAATACAAATAGATGATGGCGTTTAGCTTGAATGTGGTGAGCAAAGATAATAGAATAAGCCTAAAAGAAGTTTCGATTTTTGATTCACGGAATGCCAGCCTTGAAGAAGGTAATAGGCAAGGGTTCCTCTTAGCAAAATCATATTGCGGGCACGGGCAAGAGTTTTCCGAATATCATATGACGTGGTGAGGAAGCAAGTCACATATTTATATTTACTAGATCGAAAATTCGACCAATAAAATCTGGAGGGGATCGTGAGGTCGCTAGCCCCGTACCCCCATTCTTAAATTTTCAAATCAGTCAAACGTTCGCTCACATATTTTATTTTATTTTATTTTATTTTATTTTATTTATTTTATTTTATTTTATTTTATTTTATTTTATTTTATTTTATTTTATTTTATTTTATTTTATTTTATTTTATTTTATTTTATTTTATTTTATTTTATTTTATTTTATTTTATTTTATTTTATTTTATTTTATTTTATTTTATTTTATTTTATTTTATTTTATGTTATTTTATTTATTTTATTTTATTTTATTTTATTTTATTTTATTTTATTTTATTTTATTTTATTTATTTTATTTTATTTTATTTTATTTTATTTTATTTTATTTTATTTTATTTTATTTTATTTTATTTTATTTTATTTTATTTTATTTTATTTTATTTTATTTTATTTTATTTTATTTTATTTTATTTTATTTTATTTTATTTTATTTTATTTTATTTTATTTTATTTTATTTTATTTTATTTTATTTTATTTTATTTTATTTTATTTTATTTTATTTTATTTTATTTTATTTTATTTTATTTTATTTTATTTTATTTTATTTTATTTTATTTTATTTTATTTTATTTTATTTTATTTTATTTTATTTTATTTTATTTTATTTTATTTTATTTTATTTTATTTTATTTTATTTTATTTTATTTTATTTTATTTTATTTTATTTTATTTTATTTTATTTTATTTTATTTTATTTTATTTTATTTTATTTTATTTTATTTTATTTTATATAATTTTGTAGCCGTAGACATTCCGTCCCTTACTCGTCTTCCTTTGTCTGCACAAAACCCTTCGACACCACACTTGCCCAGTTAATTCAATGGTATTTTTCATATAGTTACACAACTTACGCTTATTGAAAAAGTAAAATAAATATGCTTCCGTAGAAAAATATCGAAAAACATCAAAATTTCATGCAACAGTTGCTGCACCAAACTTACACTTCTTTTTCGTTTTATTGCAGCTGTCAAAAACTGCCAACGCAGTTATTAAATTTATTGAAAATCTCGCACCATTACATAGTAAACATTTACATGAAAAAGAAATTGCAAATATTTGTTCAGCTAAATATTTTATAGAAAAATTGCTGGTTTACCCGGCGGCAATTAATAACTTTGTTTGTCATTCAAATAAGTATAAGAATAAATTCGTTGTATCGGCTTAAAATAAATATAAAATATGCATGAAAGGCTGCGCGTGCTTGGTTAAATATTTGTTACATAAACTACCTTCAACGAATTTGTGCTTTTTCATCGATGAATGGATTACGCGCCAGCACAAATATTTTTTTTTTTTTACGAAAAATAAACTGCTTGTCAAACACATATTTATACACTTTTGGTAGCAGCATGATCTTTTTGGAAGGAAATTTCAATAAAAAAATTTATACAGTTTGTAATCCTCTTTACAGCAAATAAATAAAAGGCCATACATACTTACATAAAACCCACTTAGAATTTACTTGTTTTTTTTTGGTATTTAATTCAATAAAATTTAATTTTTTTTATTTTTATTTAATTTTTTTTACTTATTTATTTAGGTTAAATTTTCAGTTTAACCTTTTTTTGTAGTTTAATTTAATACAATTTTATTTTATATTTTTTTATTTTTTTATTTTTTTTTACTGTTTTTAATTTTTTTTTTAAATTTTTTTTAAATTTTATTTATTTATTTTATTTTAATTTTTTTTTTATGATCTTTATGTGTCAAAATCATGACCTTTCGGAGATTTGTGTGTCTACAACAATTATTGAATAAATCAGAGCAATTTAAAGTCTTGATGATTGTTCTCAGAACTAAGCTTAACCCAAATTTTCTTGTGATTAGTACAAGTTTTATTTAGAAATCAGCCTAACGAAAGACAATAAAAAGCGCATTTAGAACGAAAAGCTCTTGATCTCCTGACAATCATTTAAAAATTAATACAGTCGCGCGTCATTTAAAATGGCCATGGTAGTTCAGATTAAAATTAATCCAATTAAAAGCTTTGCAAGAGCAAATGACGTTAATCGCCTTCGCGTATAAATAGGGAGAGTGAGACAGCAACAAAACAAATTTAAAAGAGAGATAATTATGTTAGTGAAAATGTAACAAGAAATACAATTAGAGAAAGTCGTTTGGAGAAAAATTAAAGACATATTCAAGTTCCAGCAGTTTTTTGGCCTACAAACTTTAACAAGGTCAATTATACATACATTTTCCAAAAAGCGTAAGTGAAGTAGCATTTTTATGACGCCGTAGTTAAGCGCCTAAAGGCACACAACATATATGTACCAACACATGAATTGTTACGACCACGTGTTAGGGATGCTACGAAAGTCAGTTTACCCTTGACACAAACGGAAGCGAGTTTATTAAATTCGGTTTATCGCAATTGACATTGGAACCGAAATCCAGGGTGGAAGCAAGTTATCGACGAATATCTGGTTTAATAATAAAATATATGAGACTAAAAATTATCCCAAAAAAGGCTATTCATACAACC
Source organism: Campiglossa producta (assembly GCA_964058755.1). Taxonomy (NCBI): domain Eukaryota; kingdom Metazoa; phylum Arthropoda; class Insecta; order Diptera; family Tephritidae; genus Campiglossa; species Campiglossa producta. The sequence goes on along the minus strand of CAXKVI010000001.1, from coordinate 7,597,046 downwards.
GAGGCTAGAGTTTCACACCAGTTGCTGTCACGGAGAGAGGATTACTTATATTTTTTCTCCCAAGAGAATAATATACGGGCTAAGGTGTTTAAACTGTTAAAGTAGTGATCAGTGCTACCACTTCGATATTACTTATTATACCTTTCATGAACATGAAATGGTATTATAACTTTGGTCCGATGTTGGTAAGTATGAGAAGAAGAAGAGATGGAACCATTAATAAGTATACCAAAATGATCAGAATGACGAGCTGAGTTGATTTAACCAGTTTTTAAGATATTTGCCTGAAATTCGGTGTGTGGCTACCATTTTGTAATATAGAAATCATTTTTCGGAACCAGCAAGATCGGCCCAATATAACATATAGCCTTCATACAATTGTTCTGATCGCTTATAGCCCCTATACAACCGATTGTTTCGATAAATTCGGTTTGGGCTATAACGATAAATTCCAGGTAGATTGTTGTAAGGATCGAACGGTGAAAATCGTAGTTAGTGTTCATGAAAGGTATAAAGGCTACGGCAGCGACAAAGACAGCTTTTCTTACTATTTTTTTTTTTTTTTTTTGTGAATGACCCTATCGCAGATACAATCATCCAATGCGCACTCGTGCGCTCACGCACGTGTGGTAAAGTAAGATAACAAGTTATTGTTGGCAGTAAAAATGGGCCTTACTAGATTAACTGATATGAGAAAAAAAGCTATAAAGTGAAAAATGAAAGTAGCCAATAAATTGTATCAAATCAAGTTCGCTTCTGCAACATTCTAAGCCTACATAATACTATTAAGAGAACATGGATAATCCATTTATTGGGTAAAATTGATAAAAAAAGAAATAAATAAAACCACCCAGTAAACCATCAGTGTGAGAAATGAGTCGCAAAGGAGCTTTTATGAGATCATTTATGACTCTGACCGAGTTTCCCCATTTTCTTTTTCGAGTTTTACATATTCTTACTTACCAACATAAACTATTGAAAATAAATTTCCGAAAAATATGAAATAGGTGGCAACTCTTCAAACCGGCTGAAGTGGAAAATCCAAGTAGAAAATCTGAAAATGAGGTATATCTACTATCTACCTTTGATTTGATACCCATGTTGGCATACCTTGCTCAATATTTAAGAAAAAATTAGATAGTTGAATCGCCCTAAGTGGCAACACCCAAGTGGACAGTCTCAAAATCAAGCATTCTATCTATATGACAAATTTCATCAATATCGGTCAAGCAGTTGAAAATGATCCTAAAACGACCATACAATGACCCCAAAGTGATCCCAAAAAGACCACAAAATGACACCAAAATGACTCTTAAATTATCCGAAAACTATCCCACAATGACCCTAAAATGATCCCAAAATGGCCCAAAAATTATCTCAAAATGGCCCCAAAATGACCCAAAAATGACCCCAAAATGACCCAAAAATGACCCCAAAGAGACCCTTAAATGATCTCAAAATGACCCTAAATTGATCCCAAAATGGCCGAAAAATGATCTCAAAATGACCCCAAAATAATCCGCAAATTATCCCAAATGACCCTAAAATTACACCAAAAAGACCCTTAATTGATCTCAAAATGATCCGAAAATTACCCTAAAATATCCCAAAATGATCCAAAATTTAACTCAAAATCATCCCAAAATAGCCCCAAAATGATCCCAAAATTACCCCCAAATCATCCCAAATGATAACGTTGGCAATGAAAATCAGCAAGATCCGACCAGTATCACTTATAGCCCCGATTGTTTCGATAAATTCGGTTTGGGCTATAACGATAAATTCCAGGTAGATTGTTGTAAGGATCGAACAGTGAAAATCGTAGTTAGTGTTCATGAAAGGTATAAAGGCTACGGCAGAGACAAAGACAGCTTTTCTTACTTTTTTTTTTTTGTTTTGTGAATGACGCTATCGCATACACAATCCAACTCAAATACAATGCCGAAATATACAAATACATACAATGCGGTAAAATCGTAGCCCTGTACGGCAACCCTATTTGAAAATATTTTAGTTGATATGTCGCCGAAAATACCTTTCATTTGATACCCATATTGGCATGTCTTTTCATATTATTTAAAAAAATCGAGATAGGTGGCAACCCTGTAAATCGCCCCAAGTGGCAACACCAAAGTGGACAGTCATAGAAATCGCATACTATCGCCATGCCAAATTTCATAGAAATCCATCAAGAGGTCGTCGGTGTTTATGCAAAACCACGAAAGGGTCAAAAATGAGATTTGCTTACCACGGCCTCTGAGTACCCGGATCCATTCAATAGTAACAAAATACCAGGGGTTTATGCAATTGAATGTATAAAAAAACGACATTTGAATATGATCCACCCCATAGTGGCTCGTACTAAAGTTGAAGAGTTTTTTGTGAACGTGGTTTTACATTTGCCCGTTACGTTGCTTTGCATAAACACCGACGATATATGCAAAAATTTACGGTTGTAAAGCCTAAAACAATTGCTAAAAATAGCACAATTTTTTTTATCATTTGCGGAGAGCGTGAAAAAATTTACCTAATAAATCTCAACAGCTATAAAAAATTTACATACTTATTTAATTTGGGGAAGTAATAATTTAAACCTTAACATATGTAAAAACTGCTGCAGTGAAAGTTAAGGCGAAACAGCTAAGCTTTACTCTGATTAATTTGATTCCTGCAGATGTTATTGAATATATTTCTCATTTGAACCAGTTGACAAAAAAAAACTCATTCGGGGGTACTAACAAAAGTTCGTTCTTGCTTTTTGCTACCCCTACATAATTTCATTGCAACACTCAAAAACAGTCATCAAAAAAAGTTTTTAAAGTTTTTTGTTAGTGTAAAATGTCGAACAGCCTTCTCGTCGCTTCTATAAAAGAGAATATCGTTTTGGTAGAAGTACAATATTTTTCCATCAATCCCTTTCGTCCTGATCATTTTGAAATGCCCGGAGGTGATATAAAAGATGAGTTTAGCGTTTGATTCGATTTTTTTTATAGACATTTGAGAGTCGCCAATTGAACGAACTGTTATCGGCACCCCCATTGTAGTTATGTACATTTACATCGAGTGGTTTTTTTTAAAAGGGCTTCAAGGAAATCCAGCTAGCTATTTTTGTAATACGTTTTTAGAGATACATATACTATAAGTACATCCTTATGTATATACAATCTGTGTACTTCTAACAACAGAAACATGCCTACCTAGTTTGTTGTTGACTTTGTAAATAACGGACGTGAAACGAAAATTCACGCTTAATGCATGCAAAACTGCTAAAAAAGTTTGTTGTGATGTTTGTGAATAAACAAAAACATACTAGCTTTGAAAAAATGAAAGTACACACATGTTACTACGGTGCAATAAATAACTGTACCTTTCACCTTAACTCCTTATAGCCTATGAATGATAGACATTTTCCTGTATTGACATTGAATAAAGTTAAAAATATTAACAAAATAAAAAAAATTAAGTAAATAGGATTTGATTCAGTCGCCACGGTCAAAGCCGGCGATAAAATCTATGCAATAGCTCACAATTTTTTTTTAAATATTTAACTTTAACTTCAACTTCAATTTCAACTTCAACTTCAACTTCAACTTCAACTTCAACTTCAACTTCATCTTCAACTTCAACTTCAACTTTATCTTTAACTTCAACTTCAACTTCAACTTCAACTTCAACTTCAACTTCAACTTCAACTTCAACTTCAACTTCAACTTCAACTTCAACTTCAACTTCAACTTCAACTTCAACTTCAACTTCAACTTCAACCTCAACTTCAACTGCAACTTCAACTTCAATTTCAACTTCAACTTCAACTTCAACTTCAACTTCAACTTCAACTTCAACTTCAACTTCAACTTCAACTTCAACTTCAACTTCAATTTCAACTTCAACTTCAACTTCAACTTCAACCTCAACCTCAACTTCAACTTCAACTTCAACTTCAACTTCAACTTCAACTTCAACTTCAATTTCAACTTCAACTTCAACTCCAACTTCAACTTCAACTTCAACTTCAACTGCAACTTCAACTTCAATTTCAACTTCAACTTCAACTTCAACTTCAACTTCAACTTCAACTTCAACTTCAACTTCAACTTCAACTTCAACTTCAACTTCAACTTCAACTTCAACTTGAACTTCAACTTCAAATTCAACTTCAACTTCAACTTCAACTTCAACTTCAACTTCAACCCCAACTTCAACTTCAACTTCAACTTCAACTTCAACTTTAACTTCAACTGCAACTTCAACTTCAATTTCAACTTCAACTTCAAAGTTAAAGTCAAAGTCAAGTATTCTGATCTCGTCTTATGTTTGTTTTTCTATAATTAAATTTGCACTTTATACCAGTTCTTTGACTTTAATTTCTTCGTAATATATTTACAATGCAACTTAAACTTTAACTTTTATTTTGATGTCGTACTAAGCTTTGTCTTCGCAAATTAAATTTTCTCAGCTGTGCAATATTTATGCTATTACGTAAAATTATCATAATCCACAATGGATAAAGTTTTGGAATTATTTTGAGCATTTATGCGCATGTTTAGTGGATATTGCATATAAATATGACACGTACATAGATATGATTGAATTAGTAGGGGGTTTCATCAAACCATATAAGTTTACGAAATGCGTAAATTTATAAAATCAAAATTCAAAAACTTTTTATTTCGAAATTTCTATAATAAATTATTTTAGACCTATTTTAAAGCATTTACTTCGATTTTTTGTAAAGTGCATCTATAGCATTAAAAAAATTACAAGTCGAACAGCGTCATTGAAGTGGTTAAATTTACCACCAAAATCAACGCGGAAGTTTATCAAATTTGATAAAACTGCGTTCCATACAAATTTTGACAGTTCATTTACCCACTTGATTAATTTATACGTTTACATGCTTTATAAGGTGTTTATAACGTTTGATGAATTCCCCTAATATTTCAATTACGCAGACAATGTATGTGTTTATTAATATACAAAAGAGCCTAGATACTATGTTTTGTTTGCAAAAAAATTCCTATCACAAAATTATTCTGCTCTGGACTAAACAATTTTTGGCTAATATTATGCGATGAATTTCAGGTTGAAAGGTAAAATAAAGAAAAAATAAAATAAAATAAAATATAAATAAGGTCCGGAAATTTAAATGGCTTCGAAGTTAAGCAAAATTTGCAAAAGGGCCCAGAGTAGCGGCACAGAAAAAAAACTATCTTTTCTGTTGTTGCCTAGGTAGCTGTCGAATCTATTTGTATTATCCAAGGACTGAAACCGAAACCGTTTTCGTAACCGATTAAAACCCACTAATTTTTCACAACCTAAACCGTAACCGTTATTTTGATAATAAAAAGAACGAAACTGAAAGAGTTTCAAAAGCCGAGACCGATTCCAAAAGGTTTTGAAATTTTTCATGGAAGTTTGTCGAGCTAGGCTACAAATGACACATTTTAACCTCAGTACATATACAAATTCTAAAAGAGTTTTTTAGCAGTAAAAATCTTTGGTGTTCCTTTTTTTTTGGAAACCGAAACCGGAACGAACCGAGACTGAAACACGTTTCAAAACCGAAACCGGACGTTATTTTAATCGGTTGCGCGCCTTGGTACTAGCATCTTTTATCGCGGTTGCGACATTATATTAGCTTACTAGCCGTAACTAGTTATTTTTCAATAAATGCTATCAATCAAATCCCAGCAAACATGGCTCAACTTTTTCTCAAACCTTTGAAAAACTGTAGAGTTCTCAAGTTGATATCCAACACAAGTTAAAATTTATGTAAATAAAAAAAAAAATTTCATAGTCGCGTATGATACCTTTGAGTCCAATTAGAGAATCCCATTTGAGTACAAGTTTAGAACTATCCCTTTCTTGAGAAACGGCGCTTTTTTTCATTTGGTTTTGGTTTTGAGAAAAAACACTTGAGGTTTGAGAAGTCCCTTAGTTCTGAACTTGAGGTCTAACATAACTCAAGCCATAATGTTTGCTGGGATATATTAAAGTTTTATTGCATAATAAAAGACGCTATTCTAGGATGTGAAAGCGTGCAGTTAATGATTTTAATCAATACACACTTTTAAAGATTAGTTGGGTTTAACTTTTAACTCGTTTTCATCATAAACTTTTGAGGCTTTTTGTAATCGCTCTGTCTCTAAAGGTCGAATTACATAAAACTTTAAAGGTTCCACTTTCATACGAAGTTGTCGATGTTCCACAAACGTTGCATGGAAACGACAGCTTCAAAAATTGTATGTAATTGGGCCTTAAGTCGACATCAATCACTTGAACTATTTAACTAGTTATTTGTGAACTTTTTTCGGTCACTTTATTGAACATAGTTCCATCAGTTGAACTAATTCAATAATTTGTAATAACAACCTAACGTGCTGAGTTTTTCAAATAGCTTACATAAATTTTCACCTTAGAAGTTTGCAGTAAAAAATTTTAGTTCACTCAGCAAGAGCTAACTACTGAACTAGTTTAGTCTTTAGTTCAAAAAATACTCAAACATTTATTTAAAATGGAAATGTAGAGAGAATTTAAAGCTTTTCATTAATTACATAGGGTACAGTTTTCACTTGTTACCAAGGCGAATTCATTACAGGTGGCATCCTCCCACCATATGGGGTCTTCTTCTTCCTTGAAAATAAAATCGTAGCTGTCAAATTGCTTATGTTGTTGCTTTGTCTGACATTTACAGCCACAAGGAGTGTGTGCGTGCGTGTAGATCTGAATTTGCTCGAACACACCTGTATGAATTCGCCTTGCTTGTTACACTATAGACGTCACAAGCAAGTTTGCTGGAAAAAAACCCCATATTTTTTTTTGTTTTTTATCCTTTAATTTTCAAATTTGTTTTGATGAAAAGTATTTTGCTCCAAAAATATTTCACACGAATTACTTAAGCATCATAACCATATGGTGAAGTGTTATGCACTGGCACCTTATATACACCACTCTCCAACTTAAAGTTTGCACTATCGCCCATTTTTACGCCACTTATCTGACTTTCACAACTGTCATTGACCACATCCTCGTAATTGCGACAACGGTTAGAGCCAAAGTTATTGTAGCGCACAGCTTCAGCATAGTAGACGCAAGAGCGCTCACTACTACATTTACCCGACGGATCACTCTCACACCCTGGCTGTTCAAGGCCACCATTAGGATAGAACGCGACCTTGCCAATGGGTTGCATATAACCTAATGTTTTCCAATTTGTCTGTATGGATTCCACATATTGAGCATCATCGCTATTGAGACGTTTCTCTGCGCTATCGTAGGATGAGAGTGCTATTGCTGGGTCCAAACCCACAATTGTGTTTACCTTACCCGTAGCAAGTTGTTTACCAACATAACCAGCTATATGCGCACCCAAGCTATAACCAATCAAGTGTGTCTCATCCAACGACATGCCATGATTTTGTACTAAATAATCAATGAGATTGGCTATTTTCTTGCCTACGCCGGGTGCAGCAACAAGAGCTGAGGCATAAATATTGTCCATGGAACGACCCCAATTCACTAGGATGATATTGAATGCACCTTTAGACAACCATGCATCACGTATACCATAAATTACTTCAGCTGTATAGTTTTGTAACCAACCATGGATTATGAAACGTGTTGGATTCTGGGCATTGAAATTCGAGTTTGAAATGGAATTTGAGTCTGGTGTTATTGTTTGTGCTTGTGTTGGATTTTTTTGGGTGTAGAGATGAAAGTCTACTGGTGAAGCGGGTTTATCCTTGATTTCTTTGGCTTCGTACTCAGCAAGCTGCTGTTCACCCTCCCCAATTGTCATCCAGACAGTGCTGAGATCAGACTGCAAAACATACCAGCCAGTGAAACCATTTACCTGCAGGGCGTTGTCGTCGGCCAAAACAGCAGCACACACTGAAAGAAATTGGGTAATTATAGTCTACTGATACTGAGAAGTACTTCAGTGTTTCCGAAATGGAAAATTATTAGAAGAATCTTCATGATTAATACCGCGAGTTCCGTCTAACAAGAACAACATATAAATAAATTGAGATTGAGCTAATTACCGCTAAGCGCGCAAATTGTTAACGTCAAAAGCACCTTCATATCGTCAAGAATTTAGAATACTTTATTGACTTTTGAAAATGGCCTCCCCTTTTATAGTTTTCGTATTTTATGTACTTCTTCAACGATCCAGACCAGATAAACCAAACACGAAAATGTATACACATATGATTATTTGACAAATTTGTTTGATTTCTTTCTTAGCCCAACCCAGTAGGAAGTAGGATCATCGTTTTATTAATCTCGGGGTACTCCCTTGAGAGTATCGGACTACTCGCTATTACTCCTTATATTTCTGTGTACATATAACCAAGTTTTTGATCGCCTGCTCTATGTAAAGAGAGAAGTATAAATGGAGAAATCTTTGCTTTAACTCCAATATCATGCCTATAAGAGTAATCTTTGACAAATCGTTTGGAAACACCTCCCTTATTGCTCCTGAATGAGTGGAGAATTTTCTTCTATTGCTCCACGAGCATGTCAGAAGGAGTTCTCTTTCATATATCGCTTAAGGAGATCTCTTCTTCAGCTCCACCAAGAGTAATAAGGGAGCATACAATTGAAAAAATCTCCACTATTGCTCTAAAATCGTGCTAAAGGGAGAAATCTTTTATTCCTCGTTCGCGGAGATATCGCTTCAATTTCTACTGGGAAAGTAAAAAAAAATGTATGAATTATTCGTAAATATGCTATGTATGTAGGGGTGCTAAATGCTGTGAATAACGTCGATAACTTGTCATAAGCTTGAAGGTGCCAAATCAAAATGTTAGGAAGTCATATTTAAAAGTTGATTGTTTTCGAAAACTCAATCAACTTTTCAAAATTATAGGGGTTTGTTAGCAAATAGAGTGGCTTCCTGTTATGTATTTTATTCAAGATTTTGGTATAACATAGATCATTACATGGCCAATCCCGTGGACTCATTAACTCAAACTAGAGAAAATAGCACATACACTCTTCTGGCAAGCGAGCGACCATGTGTAAACAAATATTTAAAACAAAGGCAAATAGTACATATATATCTCTAGGTGAACACGTGCGCAACTGGTGCAAAAACAACACAACATAGCTTAAAAAATGTGTCACAGAAGAGTTCTCAAACAGTTCTTACCATAAACATACCATTACTAGACCATAAAATAAAACAAACAAAAAAAATAAAAATAAAAATAAAATAAAATGAAATAAAAAATAAATAAATAAAGTAAAATAATAAAAATAAAATAAAATAAAATAAAATAAAATAAAATAAAATAAAATAAAATAAAATAAAATAAAATAAAATAAAATAAAATAAAATAAAATAAAAGTCTTTGTTGCTTTTTTTTTTTTTTTTTTTTTTTTGACTTGTAGTCTATTGCTGTAAATACCGACGGTATTTACAAGCAATTTTCGGGATTGTATGAAAATGTGTTTTTTGAGAAAAATTTACCTACGCGCTGCAGGAACCAGACAAGCCGACATATGTTTCGATGATACTGGAGTTACATCTCTTCAAGGACTTTTCTTCCCGGCATTGTGAGAGTCGAACTCACAACACTGTAGTGACTTGTATGCTAGAAGGTCTAGCACCTTAGGCCACTACCCAGCAATAGACTACAAGTCAAAAAAAAAAAAAAGCAACAAAGAGTTTTAAATGTTATAAATGGAAAAATATTCGTGCTTAATTAAGTATGAAAATTCTTTCATAGGTTTCACACCAAGTCCTAAAAATTCGCAAATCTTTCATATAAGTTAGCATTGAAATTAAAGAAATGTTCTATATGGAAGTATAAATATATGCATAAATGGACACTGAGAAGGGTTTACCTTCAAGCTGGGTAGTGGCCTAAGGTGCTAGACCTTCTAGCATACAAGTCACTACAGTGTTGTGAGTTCGACTCTCACAATGCCGGGAAGAAAAGTCCTTGAAGAGATGTAACTCCAGTATCATCGAAACATATGTCGGCTTGTCTGGTTCCTGCAGCGCGTAGGTAAATTTTTCTCAAAAAACACATTTTCATAAAATAAAATAAAATAAAATAAAATAAAATAAAATAAAATAAAATAAAATAAAATAAAATAAAATAAAATATAAAATAAAATAAAATAAAATAAAATAAAATAAAATAAAATAAAATAAAATAAAATAAAATAAAATAAAATAAAATAAAATAAAATAAAATAAAATAAAATAAAATATAATAAAATAAAATAAAATAAAATAAAATAAAATAAAATAAAATAAAATAAAATAAAATAAAATAAAATAAAATAAAATAAAATAAAATAAAATAAAATAAAATAAAATAAAATAAAATAAAATAAAATAAAATAAAATAAAATAAAATAAAATAAAATAAAATAAAATAAAATAAAATAAAATAAAATAAAATAAAATAAAATAAAATAAAATAAAATAAAATAAAATAAAATAAAATAAAATAAAATAAAATAAAATAAAATAAAATAAAATAAAATGAAATGAAGTTTAATTAATTTGAAATAAATTTCTGAGCTCGTCTTACATTTTATTGTCCTTTAGGTCTCTTAGATGCAAGTTATTTATACCAGTTCTTTGACTTAAGTTTCTTTATTTACTATGCAACTGAAATCCTTTTATCTTTTCTATGTCGTACTAAGCTTTGTGACAACAAAGTTTTGTCTCCGCAAATTAAATTTTCTCAGCTATGCAGTATTTATGCTATTACGTAAAATTATCATAATCCACAATGGATAAAGTTATGGAATTATGTTGGGTATTTTTGCGCATGTTTAGTAGGAATTGCATATAAATATGGCATACTATATGTGCGTACATAGCTATGATTGAATTAATATTTCAATTATTTATGTTGACTATTTTGGTTCGCATAATATATGTATATGATATGGATATAGGTAATGTATGAATTTTTTTATATACAAATGAATTTAGATACTATGTTTTGTTTGTTAAAAAATGCCTCTCGCAAATTTATTCTGCTGAGCTAAACATTTTTTTTGCTACTATTATGCTATGAATCGAGAGTTATATTTATTATTGAAAATATGCCCTGTTGGATTATGATTGCCAGTATTCCACAGTTATGCTTAGTTTACTATGAACTTTATCGTGTTAGCTTCTTTTACCGCTATCACGACATTATATACTTATTTTATAGTCAACCAGGTGACTCGTCCTGTTAAGTCGGGATTTGTTACAGCCTACTTTCCGTTAGTAAAAAAAAAACAACATATTTTTCGTTATATCATTTAATTTTAAATCTTTTAGTCATCTAGTTAATGCTAAAATGTTTCACAACAATTCCTTAAGCATCATAACCATATGGCGAAGTGTTATGCACTGGCACCTTGTATACACCACTCTTCAACTTAAAGTTCGCACTATCGCCCATTTTTACGCCACTAAACTGACTTTCACAACTGTCATTGACCACATCTTCGTAATTGCGACAACGGTTAGAACCAAAGTTATTGTAGCGCACGGCCTCAGCATAATAAACGCAAGAGCGCTCGTGACTACACTTACCCGACGGATCACTCTCACACCCTGGCTGTTCAAGGCCACCATTAGGATAGAACGCCACCTTACCAATAGGTCTCATAAAACCCAATGATTTCCAATTTGTCTGTATGGATTCCACATATTGAGCATCATCGCTATTAAGACGCTTCTCTGGGCGCTCGTAGAGTAAGAGTGGTATTGCAGGGTCCAAACCCACAATTGTGTGTACTTTACCCTTAGCAAGTTGTTTACCAACATAACCAGCTATATGCGCACCCAAGCTATAACCAATCAGATGTGTCTCATCCAACGACATGCCATGATTTTTTACCAAATAATCAATGAGATTGGCTATTTTCTTGCCTATGCCGGGTGAAGCAACAATAGCTGAGGCATAAATATCGTCCATGGAACGACCCCAATTCACTAAGATGATATTGCATGCACCTTTAGACAACCATGCATCACGTATACCATAGATTACATCAGCTGTATAGTTTTGTAACCAACCATGGATTATGAAACGTGTTGGATTCTGGGCATTGAAATTCGAGTTTGAAATGGAATTTGAGTCTGGTGTTATTGTTTGTGCTTGTGTTGGATTTTTTTGGGTGTAGAGATGAAAGTCTACAGGTGAACCGGGTTTATTCTTGATTTCTTTTGCTTCGTACTCAGCAATCAGCTTGTCACCCTCCTCAATTGTCATCCAGACAGAGCTGAGATCGGACTGCAAAACATTCCAGCCATACACACCATTGACGTGCGGAGTGTTGTCTTCGTCTTCCAAAGCAGCAGCGTACACTGGAAGAAATTGAGCAATTATAGTCTACTGATACCGAAAAGTACTTCAGTTTTTCAGGATTTGAAATTTGAATACAGTAAAAATCGTCTAAGAATATTGAAAAATAATTAAATAAAATACAATTGAGCTAATTACCGCTGAGCACGCAGAGTATTAAAGTTAAAAACACCTTCATGTCGTGAAAAATGTAAATAGTTTATTGAATTTTGAAAACGGTTTCACCTTTTATAGTTTTCGTTTTTTATGTATAGTTAGTTGTATATAGATCTGCGTCGCGCGTGTTATTGTAGACAGTTTACTGTAGAACAGATAAAAAAACACGAAAATGTAAATATGATTATTTGAAGAATTTGTGAATAATTTAGGTATATAAGGGTGCTAAATGCTCTCAACAACGTCAATCGCTTTCTAGAAGCTTGAATGTACCAAAATCAAAATTTTGGGAAATCAATTTTGAAAGTTGACTGTTTTCGAAAAATCAATACATTTTTCTACATTATCGTTTTTTCTTTGTAAATAGAGAGGCTTCCCGTTATGCATTTTAATCACGGTTTTGATAGATCACTGATCAATCCAGTGGACTGATTAACTCAAAATCGAAAAAATTGTACATACATTCTTCTGGCAAGCGAGCGGCGATATGTAAACAAATACATATTTAAAAGTAAAAATATATACATAAAAAATATTTCACAGAAGATTTTGATATACAACATTTTCTGTGTACTTTTGTAACGGCCGGTCCAAATGGATTAATGACTGAAAGAACCAATCAGTAATGGTCGGCAGCCCCGAGAGTGTATTTTCACCATAAAACGCTTTTCAGACAGAGTTAATTACTTTTTATGGAGTCGGCATTATATAAATAATTAGACGGTGAAGCTCGGCCTTAATTTCCTCGCTGTTAAATTGCTCCATAATGTTTTATTGTGTTTATTATGGTATTTATCTTTGCGATCTTTGGAAAATTACTAGCGATATGTTTTGTTATTGAGCAGATATGTATAACATAGCTGCGTTTAAAGGAACTTGATCACTAGCGCCTAACTAGATTAGTTCTCACTGTTACACTGTTAGATATCGCACTGTAAATTTGAAGCTTTTTTTGTTTCCTTCGCAAAAAAAATAGTTTTTTAGTTTTCAACAGGGACATAAAGTAATGAATTCTAATTTTTACAAAAATACTAATTTTAAACCAAATTTGGTTTATTCATACTATATCTGGTAAAACGTTTAAATTCAAGTGAACATTTTTAACCGTGTAAACATGGATGTGTACTGTTATGATCGAGCAAAATTTTTAGGTTCGACTATATTTTTGGTATACGGCACTGAATAGCCGTGTATGTAGTTGGAATCGAATACCGCAGCGCGCAGCGGGAAGAAATTGAGAAACAAAAAATTAAAAAGCTAATGCTGATTTGGATATTTTTTTACGGTAACATATTTTAGCAGCAGAATTGTTATAGCAAAATGAGAAAAACTACATACATATATGTATATTTTATTTAGCAAAAGCACTGGCAAATATGCTTAAGTAGTTTGGAAAAAGTTTTAACATATTCTTAATTAAAACATGCTAAAGTAATAAAAAAAAAATGCCGTAGAAGTTGTAAAATTCTTTCTCTGTTGCACCGTTAGCGCTAAAAAAGACACTCTGTGAGCATTTACGCTGTTGTGGCTTTTGCGTAGGCGATGTTGAAATTGCGATGTGAAATTGTTTTATAGCATGTACAGAGGTATGTATGTATGTACTTATGTTGCAAAGTAGTGCTAAAAGTTTGCAAACAGAGCTCCTCATATACACACATCTGTACATATTTATATCACATAGTTATAAAAACAAATGTATGTGTACCAGAAACACACAGCAAAAAATTGTGAAAGTGTTTGCAGAAAAAATTATTTTATTTCCTTTTTTATTTTATTTCATTTAATTTCACTTAATTTTATTTTATTTTATTTTATTTCATTTCATTTCATTTCATTTCATTTCGTTTCATTTCATTTTATTTTATTTAATTTTACTTAATTTTATTTTATTTTATTTTATTTTATTTCTTTTATTTTATTTGTTTTTATTTTATTTTATTTTATTTTATTTTATTTTATTTTATTTTATTTTATTTTATTTTATTTTATTTTATTTTATTTTATTTTATTTTATTTTATTTTATTTTATTTTATTTTATTTTATTTTATTTTATTTTATTTTATTTTATTTTATTTTATTTTATTTTATTTTATTTTATTTTATTTTATTTTATTTTATTTTATTTTATTTTATTTTATTTTATTTTATTTTATTTTATTTTATTTTACTTTATTTTATTTTATTTTATTTTATTTTATTTTATTTTATTTTATTTTATTTTATTTTATTTTATTTTATTTTATTTTATTTTATTTTATTTTATTTTATTTTATTTTATTTTATTTTATTTTATTTTATTTTATTTTATTTTATTTTATTTTATTTTATTTTATTTTATTTTATTTTATTTTATTTTATTTTATTTTATTTTATTTTATTTTATTTTATTTTATTTTATTTTATTTTATTTTATTTTATTTTATTTTATTTTATTTTATTTTATTTTATTTTATTTTATTTTATTTTATTTTATTTTATTTTATTTTATTTTATTTTATTTTATTTTATTTTATTTTATTTTATTTTATTTTATTTTATTTTATTTTATTTTATTTTATTTTATTTTATTTTATTTTATTTTATTTTATTTTATTTTATTTTATTTTATTTTATTTTATTTTATTTTATTTTATTTTATTTTATTTTATTTTATTTTATTTTATTTTATTTTATTTTATTTTATTTTATTTTATTTTATTTTATTTTATTTTATTTTATTTTATTTTATTTTATTTTATTTTATTTTATTTTATTTTATTTTATTTTATTTTATTTTATTTTATTTTATTTTATTTTATTTTATTTTATTTTATTTTATTTTATTTTATTTTATTTTATTTTATTTTATTTTATTTTATTTTATTTTATTTTATTTATTTTATTTTATTTTATTTTATTTTATTTTATTTTATTTTATTTTATTTTATTTTATTTTATTTTATTTTATTTTATTTTATTTTATTTTATTTTATTTTATTTTATTTTATTTTATTTTATTTTATTTTATTTTATTTTATTTTATTTTATTTTATTTTATTTTATTTTATTTTATTTTATTTTATTTTATTTTATTTTATTTTATTTTATTTTATTTTATTTTATTTTATTTTATTTTATTTTATTTTATTTTATTTTATTTCATTTTATTTTATTTTATTTCATTTTATTTTATTTTATTTTATTTTATTTTATTTTATTTTATTTTATTTTATTTTATTTTACTTTATTTCATTTTATTTTATTTTATTTTATTTTATTTTATTTAACCTTTTTTGATTTTCTTTGATTCTCCTTAATTTTGTTTTATTTTTTTAAGTTTTATTTTATTTTATTTTTAATTTTTAATCTTTATTTATTGCGTTTTCTTTTATAAAACAACCTTCATATATGGTGTGGATTTTTTTTTGGGGTTCCACATTTATTTATGTTGTGCTGTAATTTTCCGTTTAACGGCACTTTTATGTTTCAGGTGCAAAAGATTCAATGTGTCGGTGAATTGAGAATGAATTACAACGTTGACATTGAGACACAAAGGAAAAAGTTCACTGAATGAATACAAGATGACCCTACCAGAAAAAAACAAAACGTTTAGGTGTTCATAGAAGCCTTCAAAGTATTTAGCAAATGTAAATATTTAGAGCTTACCTGTAAGCAGAACTGCAGCCGGGAAATCTTACAAAAGTTCTCAATTCATTAACGAGCTATGCTAACCTTTTATATGACACACCTACATATTTCCATCTTTCCTACAGGGCGTTAATCATTATCTATCTGTTCTTTATGAGTTGCTGCAACATATTGAATTGTAGCTGGCTGAACTTTGCATATTGCGAATGATAATTACTGTGGCGCTAATTGATGTTTTTACGTAAACAGTCTGGTATGGTTTACGAAGTGTGGTAATAGCAAAGTGTGTAAAGGGTAATTACATGCAAAGTATATATGTATGACACCAAAAGAGGTGATATAGTGTTGAAAACATAAATGCCTTCGTTAGAGTTTCGCTCATTTTAAATGCACATAATTTGAAGTGGAAGCATTTTCATGTATTTAATTAGCTTAAACTTTGAGAAATTGAATTTAAGATCGGAACAAAGGAGGCATATTTTTTCTAGGGATTATATTTAATTAAATTTATCTCCATATTCCGTCTGTTCATCTCTACACAAATCTG
>CAXKVI010000001.1:7572285-7580189 GCA_964058755.1 Campiglossa producta | reverse complement strand
TTCCATATACTTAAGCGAAACCACATAAACTCATTTCCTATACCATCTGAATAGAAGCTCTGACGTACTAATGAGCTAAATGAGTCCTCACAAATGTTAAGCATAATGAACAGATCTAAATCTTATTTCTGGTTATGCCAATCATTTCTCGCTGCATACATAAATATCTTGATACATATGTACATTAGGGTGGTCCTTATAATCAACTGTAGTATTTTTTCCAGTCTCACCCCTTGATCGGTTGCCCCACGGTCCACTATATCGCACACAATTTTTTATCCCGATTGGAGATGGTTTAGGCGTGTCGCAGCGGGTTCCGATTGGAAACTTCTAAGGCGTGTCGCAAGAGGGTTAAAGTTCAGACCATACCATGGATACTCAAAAATTAAAAATTATTTATTTTTTATCTAATACTAGGACTATCGAGGGAGATATCACATACAAAATTTGGTTCCGGTTGGAAACACTTAAGGCGTGTCACGTGCCGTGACGACCCCCCTAGTCTGAACTTTAGCCCCCTTGCGACACGCCTTAGGCGTTTCCAATGCGGGTCAGATTTTGCATGTGATATCTCCGACCATAGTGCTACCGATTTCCAGTATTAGATAAAAAGAAAAATCACTTTTATTTTTTGAGTCTCTATAGAGCAATCTGAACTTTGATCCCCATGCGACACGCCTTATGCTATGGATATACACACGGAGATTACCTCCAATAAATCTTCTTTAATCAGATCCAAATTTTACCCTGATACACAAAAAATTGAAGATTAACAATCGGCACACTAGATGGCTTTGGTTGTAGTACTTGCAGATGTCGCTATTTTTTGGTGACTCTAGTGTCCAATAGCGGTAAATTCGTAATTTTGGTTGTTGTCCTTGATATTTTTGTTTATTTATCGATGACAGTAGCGGTCAAATCGTTATGATATCTGCTCAAATCTTCTTAATTTTTGGGAGTTTATAATGAAGATTATGCTCAAGTTAACTCCCGAAAGCGGAATTTGAGCTAATGTATCAGCCGTGTAGCCATCTTCAATCGGGATACAATTTTTTGTGTGATATCTTCGGCTATATTATTATCGATTAAGGGGTTAAGTCTTTGGAAATCTGATGATCAAATTGTTTCCATACAAATAAGGACCACCCTAATGTGCATATGTAATGGAAGATAAACGACAAAACAAAAAAATATTTAGCTCAAATTAATTTTACTGTTAAACTACTTTGATATAGCGATAATCTCTTATAATTAACCCTCCAAGAAAAGTTAGGAGTAACTTGTTAAGAGAATGGCCCGCGGGTATTCATATTCCTTTGTAGTGTGCTATAATGGATGTTAACTAGACCCTTATGGCTACATTTAGGATAAGTCAATTTAAATTTGTGTGGCATACCTAAATGGGTAGCTAGACATGTCTTGGGGGGCCATACCTTGGGGGAAAGAAGATAAGTGCTATCGTAGCCATTAGTGACCCGGACTCATCCCAAACCAATCACATGGCTTGCAGTATATCTACTTGCTAAGTCGTCCTTTATTTGGCTTTAAGAAATTTCAATTAAATACTTTTTTTTGTCTACTTGAATACATTGCTCTTTTACAGAAGACTGAGCAGCTAAGCAAACTATTCTGTACACTTTGTCAAATTGCTACAATGGTCTAAAAGCTGCTAGCAGCCATATCACCCTGAATTATTAAATTCTCCATAAAGGTATTATTAGTAGCATGCATATTTAAATGCCCTTAAGGGAATAAAATTGTTATGCGCAGAGGAGTTCTTATATTAGCTAATGATGGGCATATGGTGTTACACGTGCATAGTTCTATATTAGACTGGGCTTCCCAATTTCAAACATTTTTTTTAATTAAACTTATTTAAAGCTTGATTTACGGTCATTTTAGTTACACAGTAGAGAATTTCATCGACTGTTTGACAAATCGAATTTATTTATTTTTCATTGTTAACTTAGATTTTTAAAGACTGATCTCATTTTACTACCCTTATATTAAGATCCTTTCTTGAACACAGTTCAAACCCCCTTACAATGCAATACAAGTGAAAAAATCCGCTAGGGGGAGCACGGGTAGAACTGAAAACTCCTGAAAAATTGGACTATTCTTTCAATTTCTTCTTCAGTTAGAGTCTTGGAATTTCATTCATAGTTCATGCTAACAATGCAATATTTTATCAAAAAATTCCAGTCGACGGCTTCCGGATCAAACTATATAAAAAACTCATTTACTAGCTTCCCTTGAATCTATAAACTTGAAACTTTGCTCACGAGGTCAAAGAAGTTTGGAGAACCCGCAATTCCGCCAGGTGGCGCGCTGTTGTTGTTGTTGTTGTAGCGACTGACTAAATGTAGGACAGGGTCACCCCGAGTGTATTGCTCTTGGCCGGGTCGATATAAGAAAACGGCCCGGGTCCTTTCGGCACGATGGGTACAGCAAAAGTACTGGTACCGTTCTCGTAGAACCGGCAATACTTTTAAAAACTGTGGGAATCTTGAGATCAACTTTTGAGCTGGAGTCTTGAAACTTTAGTCATAGTTCAGATCTCGGTGAAAATGGAATATTTTATCGAAAAAATTCCAGTAGGTGGAGCCATGACTATTTAGAAAATTGGAGACTCAAAACATTTGTCATAGCTCAGGTCGAACCATATCTTTTTTTTAAGAAAAATTTGCCCCTCATGCTTATAAAATCGTTATATCATCCCGAATTCAAGACTAAGGTCGAATTCTTCGAATCTCACCTAGTGCTACCCAAGAAGGGAGGGGTCAAAAACTCCTGACATATGGCTACTTATCAATACATAAATTTTGAGGTGTTGAGACCCAAAATAAGAAATTAAAGACATTCAAAAATTAATATAAAGATATAAAAGTTTTAAAGTATTTTTCGTCAATCTGCTCCTCGATGAAAGAAGAATTAAATTTACATACACAGAGAAAAATGAGCTGGGAATGGATAAGAATTGACCGTGATTATGGTTGAATCAACTCATATTTTGGTTGAATCAACAGATATTTTAGTTGATATGACCAAATCACTGTCAATTCTCATCCATCACTAGCTCAATTTTTTCTGTGTGTACTAAATTTAGAGAAAACCTTTCAATTTATGTAAATGCTTTTATATTTTTTTATTTTTCCAGGCCAACGCCCACAATTTTTAAATTAGCCTCATTTCACATACATATAGTTGCCTAAGATATGCGCTCATGCAGCACTCTCAAAATTCATATTTTGTGTGGCATTGTTTGGATATAATCGTTAATGCTAACACTTGCCACTGAACGTCATACATATATGTAAATGAATGAAAAGAGTATTAGCATAATGTCAGGCTTTATTTCTGTGACTGGGATGGGCTATGTGGCACTTGTAAACGTCAGGATATTAACTCGAAATTTTGTGATCAACAATGTGTTTATTTGTAATAAAGTGACATAGACTTTTGACAGAGCACACAATCTTGTGCAAGAATAATAGAAAAATGTAAATGTCATAAGGACATTAAATGCAGGAATGAAATGAAAAATCACGTATAAGCCCTGTACCCGCTAAGGTTAAATTTAATTAAGAATGAGCATGCTACAATTTTGTTAGAGCAAAGCTTTAATTTTGTGTCGAAAAAAGATGTTTGATTTCTATTGTGAGAATATTTCATCAAGCGCTTATTAGCCTCCGCTTAATAGTCTAGGCGACTTTGTCAGACGCGTAGGAAATATTAACTGTGCGGCAGATACAATGAGAAACCCATAGAGAAAGATTTTTGTTTGTCGAGCAAGAATTCTCTGCTGGATTGCCATCTTAGTCATTGAATCAAATGTTTGGTGGTGTGGTTTTTAGTTTTATTTTATTTTATTTTATTTTATTTTATTTTATTTTATTTTATTTTATTTTATTTATTTTATTTTATTTTATTTTATTTTATTTTATTTTATTTTATTTTATTTTATTTTATTTTATTTTATTTTATTTTATTTTATTTTATTTTATTTTATTTTATTTTATTTTATTTTATTTTATTTTATTTTATTTTATTTTATTTTATTTATTTTATTTTATTTTATTTTATTTTATTTTATTTTATTTTATTTTATTTTTTTTTATTTTATTTTATTTATTTTATTTTATTTTATTTTATTTTATTTTATTTTATTTTATTTTATTTTATTTTATTTTAATTTATTTTATTTTATTTTATTTTATTTTATTTTATTTTATTTTATTTTATTTTATTTTATTTTATTTTATTTTATTTTATTTTATTTTATTTTATTTTATTTTATTTTATTTTATTTTATTTTATTTTATTTCATTTTATTTTATTTTATTTTATTTTATTTTATTTTATTTTATTTTATTTTATTTTATTTTATTTTATTTTATTTTATTTTATTTTATTTTATTTTATTTTATTTTATTTTATTTTATTTTATTTTATTTTATTTTATTTTATTTTATTTTATTTTATTTTATTTTATTTTATTTTATTTTATTTTATTTTATTTTATTTATTTTATTTTATTTTATTTTATTTTATTTTATTTTATTTTATTTTATTTTATTTTATTTTATTTTATTTTATTTTATTTTATTTTATTTTATTTTATTTTATTTTATTTTATTTTATTTTATTTTATTTTATTTTATTTTATTTTATTTTATTTTATTTTATTTTATTTTATTTTATTTTATTTTATTTTATTTTATTTTATTTTATTTTATTTTATTTTATTTTATTTTATTTTATTTTATTTTATTTTATTTTATTTTATTTTATTTTATTTTATTTTATTTTATTTTATTTTATTTTATTTTATTTTATTTTATTTTATTTTATTTTATTTTATTTTATTTTATTTTATTTTATTTTATTTTATTTTATTTTATTTTATTTTATTTTATTTTATTTTATTTTATTTTATTTTATTTTATTTTATTTTATTTTATTTTATTTTATTTTATTTTATTTTATTTTATTTTATTTTATTTTTACTCAAGTTATCGTGTACACAAACGGACGGCCGGGCAGACGGCCAGACGGACGGACATGCCTTAATAAACTCCTCTTTTCAACCTAAGAACTTTCATATAAGGAACTCTATATCTATCTCGATTATTTTGTGGCGTTACGTAGTACCGTTATGTGGACAAAATTATAATACCCTTGTACTTGTACTAGTATGCTGGGTATAATAAATCGTTCCTTACAATAATTTTCTCTAAATGATTGTGTGCTTTATTGCCGTCTTGACATCTGTCAAGTCCACGCGACTTTGTAACTAAATAGTTTGCATTTAATTGGTAAATTACTTAGCAAAGTATGAACAAAATTTCTTATATTTATCTTTCTCGTAGACTTAGCATAAATTTATGTATGTGTTTGGTTGTTTGTATTTCAATTAACTTATTATCTCTTCTTCTTCTCTTTTCATATTTTGTTTTAGACATGCATCACTTGCTATAGCAGGCGTCTGGACTATTGCTTTGGCATCAGCATTGCCCATACTTATCGTCTCCAAATTAGCACAGCCAGAAAGTTGGTTTGTTGAGTGTCAAAGGTACATACAAATTTATATTATATTAATTATACTAAGGGACTAAGAAAAGTTGATTTTGTTAATGAGAAGAAATATAAAAGAAGAATATTTTGGTATATATTGGATAAATTTAAAAACAAAATATAATAAAAAAAATTAAATTAAATTGAAAAAAAAAAAAATAATAATAAAAAAAAAATAAAAAAAGCTAAAATAAAAAATAAAGCAAAATAGAATAAAAATATGTAAAATAAAATTAAACTTCCTATATCGGAAACATACTGATTTAACCGCAGTCGATACTTTATTTTTGGAAGGACTTCACCAAACCACTGATGCATTACTAGTGGAAGTTTTTAGTCGAACTTCTCGGATTAGTCATCCGTAAGAAAATTTTCGTATGCAATCTTGTGAACCACTTCTAAATAGTTTTTAAAACAGGACAGTGCTTGTTGGAACTGCTATTACATATAAACATAGAATTTCATTTATCAAAACACTTCACCAACTTATCACAATGCAGCATTATGTCCCAGTTGAGTGCTCACTTAATCAAAACTTTCATTTTTCACATAATAGAAACCAGAGCACACAAAAAACTCTCAACAAATTCAAAAAGTCTCATGAAGAAGCTACTAATGTCGGAACCTGCAAGTAAAAAATAGGCCAACTCGCCAGCTAAGAAAGAACTAAACACGAAGAGAGGGAGCGAGATTGTGAGAGATTTTATTCAGTAAAAAACTCTTAAGTATTTTCGCTTAGATCTTATTTTGGGGCCCTGACAAAAACCCTTGCCAAGTTATGAAGTGTTAAATCGAGAATGATGTTGAGCCAACGCTAATACTGCACATACAGAGATCTGCATTTATTATGCTGCAGTACATAATGCCCATAAGTGCACACAACCATTTTCAAACAAACCACAATACCAAAGAAAAATCTCAGGAAACTTCCGCTCTGTATCTAGGCGTTGGAGTGAAGTGCATTTAAGGCAATATGTTTGCCATATTTTTCACTTCAATGTTATGTCGCACAACAAAGCAACTTGAGTAGATATAAAAAAGAAATTTGAATATGTAACTATTTTTTTTTTGTACTTCTACTTGTGCTCAGATTTTTTTTTTCCACTTTTTTACTACTTTTCACATTTTTCATCGCGCTTATCAACTTTGCTGCGGCAGCGTTTCATTGTCAGAAGCGCTTTGTCATAGAGTTAGTTGATTGGAAATGTCAGCTGCTGTAACAATTTTTTTTTTAATAAAGCTTCTACGAGAACTAAGAAAAGTGAAGTGGGGAAAAGGGGTGATTTTTTAAAGAAAAACTCTCTAATGCACAATTTTTACTCATGTGAAAGTGAAATCCTGCTCCGCAATGTATCTACAAAGCTGTAGATGTGCATATGACATATCATATGAAATCACACATTGTGTGATATTATATCACATCATATCAAATCATAGATCGTAGCTAATAATTACCTCATTTCTTATTGTTGATTGCGCAAGTAAAATAAAATTGTCCAGTCATGGGGACGTTTTCTGCCCGATCCAGATATGCATCGAAGTACCTAACGAAGTTATGCTTTCAAGCCTTGAAGTCATTAATCCTAATAAAAACATATCACATGATATAATGTCACATCATACTGTGTTTATATCACATCATTTATTGTCTACATCACATCATATATAGATATAGATATTAACATCAAGTGTTTATATCACCTCATATAGGACAAGACCCTAAAATTTGAACTAAAAAGTTGAAACTTATATCACGTAATATCTCTTCTACATTGTTTAAATCACATCATATAGTTTTTATGTCACATCATGTAGTGTTTATATTAGGCAATGTCAGACCCATGACTTTCGCGTTTGTTTACCATCAACGTATAACTTCAGGACTGCGCTGCTCAATCGCTCATATTGAATTCGTCCATGGTTGCCCCCAATACACAGTTTCATTGAACCACACCAGTGGAAAAAGTAGGGGAAGGTGGCAATCATTAATACTACATCACATTGTGTTTATATCATATCGTAATGTTTTTATATCATAACACGTCATACAGTGTTTTCATCACATCTTATGATGTTTATATCCGATAATATAGTGTTTATACTTATCACTATATTAAAGGTTTATATCACATCATAAAGTGATTATATCACAACACAACATATCTTATTGGCGATCAAGTGATTTTGTCCACCTTCGTGTAACTCCAATCATTACTCCATTCAACATGTAATGAAGTAACCAAAATTTGATGACAGCATTTTACAGTTCGTCTAGGTACCTCCATCACTGAACGATAACTTTGGAAATCTAAAAGTTTGTAAAACAATCT
>CAXKVI010000001.1:7559785-7569785 GCA_964058755.1 Campiglossa producta | reverse complement strand
TGAACAATCGGTTGTATGGGGGCTATATGTTACATTTGCCCGATCTTGTTGATTTTCACTATATACACTACATAAATAGAAAGTACTCGAGTTGCAAAATTTTACGTTCCTAACTTTTTAATTGCAGAAGTTTTGGCCAAAAAACCTTATATCTGAACAATCGGTTGTATGGGGGCTATATGTTACATTTGCCCGATCTGGTTGATTTTCACTATATACACTACATAAATAGAAAGTACTCGAGTTGCAAAATTTTACGTTCCTAACTTTTTAATTGCAGAAGTTTTGGCCAAAAAACCTTATATCTGAACAATCGGTTGTATGGGGGCTATATGTTACATTTGCCCGATCTGGTTGATTTTCACTATATACACTACATAAATAGAAAGTACTCGAGTTGCAAAATTTTACGTTCCTAACTTTTTAATTGCAGAAGTTTTGGCCAAAAAACCTTATATCTGAACAATCGGTTGTATGGGGGCTATATGTTACATTTGCCCGATCTTGTTGATTTTCACTATATACACTACATAAATAGAAAGTACTCGAGTTGCAAAATTTTACGTTCCTAACATTTTAATTGCAGAAGTTTTGGCCAAAAAACCTTATATCTGAACAATCGGTTGTATGGGGGCTATATGTTACATTTGCCCGATCTGGTTGATTTTCACTATATACACTACATAAATAGAAAGTACTCGAGTTGCAAAATTTTACGTTCCTAACTTTTTAATTGCAGAAGTTTTGGCCAAAAAACCTTATATCTGAACAATCGGTTGTATGGGGGCTATATGTTACATTTGCCCGATCTTGTTGATTTTCACTATATACACTACATAAATAGAAAGTACTCGATTTGCAAAATTTTACGTTCCTAAGTTTTTAATTGCAGAAGTTTTGGCCAAAAAACCTTATATCTGAACAATCGGTTGTATGCGGGCTATATGTTACATTTGCCCGATCTTGTTGATTTTCACTATATACACTACATAAATAGAAAGTACTCGAGTTGCAAAATTTTACGTTTCTAACTTTTTAATTGCGGAAGTTTTGGCCAAAAAACCTTATATCTGAACAATCGGTTGTATGGGGGCTATATGTTACATTTGCCCGATCTGGTTGATTTTCACTATATACAGAACATAAATAGAAAGTACTCGAGTTGCAAAATTTTACGTTTCTAACTTTTTAATTGCGGAAGTTTTGGCCAAAAAACCTTATATCTGAACAATCGGTTGTATGGGGGCTATATGTTACATTTGCCCGATCTTGTTGATTTTCACTATATACACTACATAAATAGAAAGTACTCGAGTTGCAAAATTTTACGTTCCTAACTTTTAAATTGCAGAAGTTTTGGCCAAAAAACCTTATATCTGAACAATCGGTTGTATGGGGGCTATATGTTACATTTGCCCGATCTGGTTGATTTTCGCTATATACACTACATAAATAGAAAGTACTCGAGCTGCAAAATTTTACGTTCCTAACTTTTTAATTGCAGAAGTTTTGGCCAAAAAACCTTATATCTGAACAATCGGTTGTATGGGGGCTATATGTTACATTTGCCCGATCTGGTTGATTTTCACTATATCCACTACATAAATAGAAAGTACTCGAGTTGCGAAATTTTACGTTTCTAACTTTTTAATTGCGGAAGTTTTGGCCAAAAAACCTTATATCTGAACAATCGGTTGTATGGGGGCTATATGTTATACTGGTCCGATCATGTCAGTTCCGACAAATGATTCCTATATTACAAAATGGTGGCCACATACAAAATTTCAGCCAGATATCTCAAAAATTGAGGGACTAGTTTGCGTTCAAACAGACAGACGGACAGACGGACAGACGGACAGACGGACAGACGGACAGACGGACAGACGGACAGACGGACATGGCTAAATCAACTCATCTCGTCATCCTGATCATTTCGGTATACTTATTGATGGGTCTATCTCTTCTTCTTCTCATATTTACAAACATCGGACCAAAGTTATAATACCATTTCATGTTCATGAAAGGTATAAAAAATATAATAAAAAATGAGTAATTTTAAGGCAAAGTACGAAATTTCGTATAAAACGAGAAGCCCTAAAATAATAACAAAAAAAAAGACAAATTACTAAAATTATAAAAAAATAAATCCCAAAATCCACCTCTTGTAGTTTGCTGGTGCATAATAGAAAAAGAAAACAGTTCTGCGACTTTATGTATCATTTT
Source organism: Campiglossa producta (assembly GCA_964058755.1). Lineage (NCBI taxonomy): Eukaryota > Metazoa > Arthropoda > Insecta > Diptera > Tephritidae > Campiglossa > Campiglossa producta. Next base: position 7,567,562 of record CAXKVI010000001.1, on the reverse strand, counting down.
TTTTGTAACAACAATGTCGTAGATATGCTGTTTATTTTCTCTTGAATCTTTTTTAATTAATTATCACAATCATCACATCGTCTTATCTTACATGCTGCATGGATTTTTAATTTATAATAGCAACAATTTTTCTTTTTTTCTCTTCCTTTTTTTTTTGTGCGTGATGCAGATACATTTGCCGTGAGGAGTGGTCTTCCAACGAATACAATTACTATTATACTTTACTATTGTTGACAGTGCAGTTTCTCGTCCCCTTAACAGTGCTCATTTTCACCTACACACGCATCGCTTGCGCGGTGTGGGGCAAACGTCCACCTGGTGAGGCAGAAAACTCACGCGATCAACGTATGGCGCGCTCCAAACGAAAGGTAAGTGATGCATGCCACATATACATACATACTTATATCTACATATGAATAACAGTCAAATGCTTATATTCGCATAAAGGAATAATTTTGCATTTAACTTATTGAATAGCATTGTGGGTGCAAGCGTCGCCTTAGGCAACAAACAATAGTTGCTCAATTGTTATTTTGTGGTAGCAACGTTAATGAAATATTTGTTGTCAATAAGGCTAAAGGTGGCACACAACTGAAATTGATTGTGGGTGAAATTGGAGAAGGATTGCGTATGTGTGTGCGTGTGTATGTGCCTGCTTTAACATATTCATTAACAGAGTCCCAAGCGAATAAGTTGTATTCTACTTAAGCTCAGACGCGTGCATACTTACCTCACAAACTATTTTGGCGCTAGTTTTGCCTCTGCGTAGTTAGTTTGCAACCGCAGAAAGTAATTTCCAAAGTTGTTGCATTTTGCTTTGAACTTTATGTTGCTCGCCACAGAGTAGTTGTAAGCTCTTATACAGGCAAATTAGTACTTATGTAAGTTACATTATGCATTTGCGACAAACTTGTCTTGTTTGATGATAACGGGAAATTGTGTTCTATATAATCTATTGCATGCATATACTAAGTAAGTGTGTGCAGATGTGGTGCGTGTCTTTGATGTACAAATGTATGTATGTACATCAGAGCGTATCACCAAAAAAAGTTGAAAATGTTCCGCCCCCCCCCCCCCCCCCAGTTTGAACACTTACCTTATGAGGTTTTCAAAAAAAATTTTTTTAATTTTTTGTCACCCTGTAAAAACAGCGAAATTTTTTTTTTTCTATAACTTCTATATTTCTAGTTCGATTTTCAAAAGTGATACATCTTTAGAAAGGTATTCACCAAGGCAATATTTCATCAATAGAAACTTTTAGCCCTTTTTTTCTTAGTTTTCCGGAAATTTTTCTTTTTTTTCAAATACAGGGTGTTGGTTTTAGTAAAAATAGAAAAAAAACTGAACTTGGCATGAAGGGCTAAAGTTTCTATGGATGAAATCTTGCCTTGGTGAATTACCTTTCTAAAAATGTATCACTTTTGAAAATCGAACGAGAAATATAGAAATTATAGAAAAAACAAATTTCGCTGTTTTTACAGGGTGACAAAAAAATTAAAAATTTTTTTTTTTTGAAAACCTCATAAGGTAAGTGTTCAAACTAGGGGGGAACATTTTCAAGTTTTTTTCCTCCATATGGGGTCTGGGAAAAATTGTTGTTTCTTCCATTAAATATTTCTTGAGTGTAAATTCCTTGAATATGATTATAGCGTAAAGCTGAGACAAGGGCATATTTTTAATACTAGAGCTTGCCTATGTGTTGAAATTAAACTAAAACTAGCGTTGCCTTTGAACGATTTTTTTGAATTTTGCGTAAGAAGTATCGTGAAACCTGAAACCGATATATTATATATGGGCGAATTTAACCCTTTCGTATATTCTATTCCATACGGCATAGTCGCATTTCAATGGCTGTTTTATGGAATTGACTTTTTTAATTATCTATTTTCCTTTGAGGCTTTCTCTCTAAAAATAAATAACAAAATTTTTGAGGGCTGGATCCAGTAAATTGCTATAATTAAAAACTCAAGTGTATCTCTCGAGTTCGTTCTTTTGCAAGAAAAGTTATTTCATAAATTTAATAATTTAACAATGAAAATACTTTCGTTTTTTAACTTTTTCAATTAAGTTTAATAGAAAATAAATGTCCTAAATAGTATTAAAAAAAAAATAAAGACCATAGGACAGTTGAGTAAGGCTCTACGATTTTTTTCATTTCATACCATGCCATACGGCATAGATTTTACCCAACGGAAATAAAAAAATGTATTTGATGAAATAAAGTCTGCATTAATTTTTTATAATTTCTCTAACAATAAGGTCTATTAGCTATTCCGGCGGAGCTCCAGTCGGATATAATTCGACTTCATCGTAGTCCACGCCCAAATTCTGATGAATCGATTATCTTTTCCTCCGTCGTTATTGTTGTGGCAGTACTTAACCCTGCCTAATCGGAATATCTACTTATAAAAAGTTACTTGACAGACCAGACAAGATTGTACTGTTGTTATCAGTGATTTGTCGAATATGGATCCTCTACGTTCCGGTGAATAGCACCTTGTGGTACTAGCCCGGCTGTCTTGTAACGATTTAGTTGACCCCGTAGCCAGGACCCAAGTGGATTTTAGGCGCCTTTTATGACCGGCATACCTTACTTACTTAAAATAGCCTTTAACCGCCTAGGCGATTTTTGACCGGCATACCTACCTCAGGCATATTCTAAACTCCTTACTCGCAGGGATATCTTTTCCTTCGTCGGTATCTCCACCGTAACAGCTGATATTCTCCAATATCGCATTCGTTTGATAAACGCTAAAGTCGGCAGACATTTCTTACGTAGCTTTTGACTTGATTTATAATGAATGTAATAAGGCATCGGGCTCCAGGCCTCCCGTACCATATTTGTGCAAATCCGCGGGCTTGCGGGATCCCGGAAAATCTTAAAATACCGGGACTTGAATTAATATAATCCCACGAAACTGCTGGAATACGTCTAAAAAGGACGGCAGAGTTATCAACTCCTTCTTGTCTTGGCTTCAATTTCAATAATCAGAAATCGAAAATAAAAGATTTTGTTTCAGAGAAAAGTTATTGGCAAAAATCCAGTAGTTTTACCAGGTCCGATTCCATAATTGAATCGTGATCCATTGTATAATTTTGAAAAATGCTACAAACTATACCAACTACGATGATTGCAATTTCGATCTTGTTGAAGGATCTTGTCAAACCGCTATTGCATAGATTTTATCGCAGGCCTTGGCGGTCGGAGTGAAATGAAAAAAATGTTAATGTTAAAAAAGTTCGTTGTAACGGACTTTTTTCAATGTTAAAAGGTTCGGCGTTAGCAACATAACTTGACAAAAATAAATATAAGCGTTGCCTACATTTAGGCTATACTACTAACAGTGTGACGTTGTACATAAAATTGGAGATGTATAGGCTATACTGTTAACAGTTTAAGGCTGTACTGCTCCAAAGTCATAAATATGCTCATTGAGTTTTCATAAATATTTTAATTGCATAAGTTGATAAAAAGTGATATGCAATAGCTTTACCGCAGCAGTCCCCGAGTGCCACAGGTCCTTTTTTTTATTTTTTTATTTTTTTTTTTTCTTTTTTATATTATTCTAATTGTTTTATTTCATTTTATTTTATTTTTATTTTTATTTTTTCCTTACTTTTGTTTTTGTTTTGTTTTATTAATTGGATTTAATTAAATTTTTTTTAATTTTAGTTTATTTTGTTTTATGTTAATTTATGCTATGCTAAAGAAAAATAAATGGTAAGCAATTTAAACCCACCCTAATACACATACCTTATAACAACTTTGTTCTTGCTTTGTTTTACTCGCTCTACTTGTTTTTCTTAAAATTTTGGTAATTTTATTCAATTTTCGTATGTTTGTTCCCATAGAACTTTGACAATATTGCAACTTCTGCAGTGACAGTCTTGCGGTTATATCTTTCTAGGTAGTAGATTGAGCTTATAAAATAATTTATGCTCGCAGCCACTAAAATAATGTGGAAAAAGTGCTGTTTGAATAAATATTTTACGCATTCTGAAATTTTTGCTAGCATACTTAATTAATCTAGGCACTGAAAGACGATTCTATCGCATGAATTAACAGCCGACGAGGCTGTGAAAATATTGACTTTTAAAATAAAAATATTTTGATCTTATGCTAATTTATTTTTAATACAATACCCACTCCATTCGAACACCATCGAAAAGTGGATAAGTCGTTTGAAGTATTTCACTACTGCATTTTAATTTTTTCTTCCATAGCACAATACCTACTTATTATTCAAAAAGTATTAAGTTCTTGTTGAATATTATTTATAAACTAAAAGCAGGAAAACATAAAACTTTTAAAAGCCAACTTAAAATAAACACTCGGCCATGTGAAAGAGCAAAATTTTCATGTTGTATGAAAACAAAGTCAATCAGGCCAGCTAGCTCTTTCCACCTTCTTCTTCTTAGCGAGCCAACAGTAAGCAATAACAACAATGGAAACTTTGACATCACTGAATATCATAGTACACAAGTTCAATTTAATATAAAAAGTCATATCACAGCCACAAAGTGGGTGGACAGATTTGCTCGTGACATATTTGCAGAAACTTTATCATTGAAAGCTTGACAAATTGCAGCAAAATGCTGCCACGACTTGGCACTGTGTTAAAGAGGTCGAAGGAATTTCAGTAAGAACAAGAGTAGGAAGTTGTTGAAACGAACTTGTCGTTGAGCAACAACTTGCACATACATACATATCTAGTGTGAGGGCTATTGTGTGTAGTAGCTCTAGGGAATTTTCACTAACTGAAGATAATAGCGCAGCTCGTTTAATTTAAATTTGTTTTAAGAACTTGAATATATTTAAAGTTAAAATATTGCTATTTATTTGTTAAGTCTTTCACCTGACAGTGACCAAGGTTAACCTTGTTATAGGTCATTCGCCCGCAATTATTTTCCTGGTAGGAAGAACCTAAGTTAAGCAAGCTCTTCGTGCCGATCAATATTCTCAACAGTTCCTTTCTAATAAGTGCCACCCTGACTACACAAATTTGGTGTCTCATTTTAAATTTTAAAGTTTTACCATTGAATAATTTTTATTAATTAAATTTTTTTTAGGAAGCCAAATGCAAGTGCCTTTTTCTTCCATAGCCGTTGTGCATCTAATAAAATAAATTATGGTTTTTTAATATCAATTAAGTATTAAAAACTGGCATGCAGGAAAATAATAATTTATTCAAAATTAATTGCCTTCCGCATTTTTTCTTGTTGACCTCTTTGTTACTATGACATGGTGTGGCTAGATGCATAGCTTGGGTATATTCGTACTGAGACTCAATTTGCAGTTGTTTATTTTATTTTATTTTATTTTATTTTATTTTATTTTTATTTTATTTTATTTTATTTTATTTTATTTTATTTTATTTTATTTTATTTTATTTATTTTATTTTATTTTATTTTATTTTATTTTATTTTATTTTATTTTATTTTATTTTGAAGTTTTTGAGCTCAAGGCCGGTTATTAAATAAAACAATCACAAATTGTTTTAATTATTTATTTTTGTCAATATTTCGTCCTCAATCTGAGGACATCTTCAGGACTGAAAAAAGATAACAATTTATACAAATATTTAGCACGGATAAAAACTACATAAATTTTAAACTACATAATTTTGGACATACATATGTAACTTACATCTTTGATGGTTTATTAAAGACTAACAATAGCAAACAATTGTAAACTAAAACAAGTGATATTTTTGAGACCAACTAATCTGTATAAGAGAATGTAAAAACAAAGAGAAAAGAAGAAAACTCCGTAAAGGTAAACAAAAGTTGTTTGATAACAACAAATATACATTAAACAAAAAAAGGTGTACAAAACAGTAAGTTGACTCAGCATTGCAGTGTTGTTGTAGATGAGAGACGAAAAACTTCCATAGACTGTGTGTACAAACACACAGTCTATAGAAGTTTTTCGTCTCTCATCTAGTGAAATGCATCAAGATAATTTGTTATACTTAAACAGTAGGTTGCGGTAGACATGAGCACATGTTGTTGTATCTGCTTTATAATTCATTCTCTTCACATTAGGGGTGTCCACAATGTGAAGCATTTCCAATATGAAACGTTTGTTGTAGTTTTTCTCCTCCTCTAATATAGTAACATTATCGAAGTCCGGATAGTGTCCTGTGTCTTTGCAGTGTGCGGATAAAGCCGTTTTGTTGTCCGAAAAAGTATTCCTTAATTTTATATTGGATTTATGCGCGGATATCCTTGTTTTTAATTTTGTTTTTGTTGTACCTACGTATACCTTCTCGCATACAGAAGACCCGTCACCGTTACAAGGGATCTTATATACAACATTCGATTTTTCATCTTTCGGTATCATATCTTTAGTGTTGCTAAAAACTTTCCTCAGGGTATTTTTGTACGTAAAAGCTAGCTGGACCTTTTCCCTATCATACATGTTAGAATGTTTTATCCTCTCAGATAATCCCGGGACGTAAGTTGCAGATTTATATATTTTTGTTGGTAAATTATCCTTCTTGTTCTTCTCACTGGGTTGGGTATAATAATCTCGTATAAATTTATTTATAAGTATTTTGGGGAAATCATTATTATTGAGTATGGTTTCAATCGTAGAAATATTTTTATCATGATATATCGTGTCGCTTATGGATAGAACTCGTTTTACAAAATTTTTCGCTGTATTGATAATTATTTTTCTTTCATGTTGAGAGTGAAAGTTTATTAATCTTCCAGATGCTGTAGGTTTTTTGAACCAGTCAATTGTTAGAACATTATCTCTCCTAATGACCAACGTGTCGAGAAAAGGTATTCTACCATCTTTTTCTAATTCTATCGTGAATTTGATCGATTTATGATAACGATTAAGTAGGCTGAGCATTGTGTCCGCGTCATCAGTTTTTATAACTGCAAAGATATCGTCTACGTATTTCGTAAGTAGTCGTGGTTTATTTATAGACTCCAACTCAAACCTGGTTAAGAGTTCTTCCATCACGATGTCTGCAATCACTGGTGATGCTGGAGACCCCATAGGCATCCCAGATCGTTGTTCATAAATTTTATCTCTATATTTGAAATAACGATTTTCTTTGATGCAAAACTTAACTACTGCCATAAACATTTCTTTCGTCATGATTGTGTATTCTTTAATCGTGTTCCACTTGGAATCTATTATATCCAGGGCTAAATCTACTGGGATACTCGGGAACAGGGAAACAACATCGAATGACACTAAGCTCTCATCAGCATTGACCTGGGTGTTAGTAACCCTATTTTTAAAGTCCATTGCGTCTTTGACATTATATTTAGATGAGGCTGTGTCTATGGAAGTTTTTCGTCTCTCATCTACAACAACACTGCAATGCTGAGTCAACTTACTGTTTTGTACACCTTTTTTTGTTTAATGTATATTTGTTGTTATCAAACAACTTTTGTTTACCTTTACGGAGTTTTCTTCTTTTCTCTTTGTTTTTACATTCTCTTATACAGATTAGTTGGTCTCAAAAATATCACTTGTTTTAGTTTACAATTGTTTGCTATTGTTAGTCTTTAATAAACCATCAAAGATGTAAGTTACATATGTATGTCCAAAATTATGTAGTTTAAAATTTATGTAGTTTTTATCCGTGCTAAATATTTGTATAAATTGTTATCTTTTTTCAGTCCTGAAGATGTCCTCAGATTGAGGACGAAATATTGACAAAAATAAATAATTAAAACAATTTGTGATTGTTTTATTTAATAACCGGCCTTGAGCTCAAAAACTTCAAAATATTTATATTTACCGACGGCCAA
>CAXKVI010000001.1:7539785-7549785 GCA_964058755.1 Campiglossa producta | reverse complement strand
TACGCTTAAACAAAAGCAATCCGCTAATTAATATATGGTTTCGCATGTAGAGCTAACCCTCACCTTTAAAACGATACCTTATTTATTGGTTTCAAACGAGAGCAGAAAATTAGGAGCAAACACCAAAAAGACCTTACAAAAATAATATATATGATTTTATTTATTTTTTTTTTTTTTTTTTTTTTTTAATTTTATTTTATTTTATTTTATTTTATTTTATTTTTTTTTATTTTATTTTATTTTATTTTATTTTATTTTATTTTATTTTATTTTATTTTATTTTATTTTATTTTATTTTATTTTATTTTATTTTATTTTATTTTATTTTATTTTATTTTATTTTATTTTATTTTATTTTATTTTATTTTATTTTATTTTATTTTATTTTATTTATTTATTTATTTATTTTATTTTATTTTATTTTATTTTATTTTATTTTTTTATTTTTTTATTTTTTTTTTTTAAATTTTTTTATTAATTTTTTTAAATTTTTTTATTTGTTTCCTATCTGTTTAATCGCCTTTGCAATTTATTGCTGGTACTTATATAAAAAACCAAAATATTTACATACATACATACATATGTATGTGAATACATGCTGTCTATGCAGAGGTTTGTCACTATCAAAATAACTAAAGTAAATAAAAATATAAAGATAAAATTTAAATCTGAAATGGAATACAAATTGTTTGACCAGCTGCGATGTAGATGAACGCTTCGGCTACAATATTGGTGTTAGTGTTGTTGTTGTCATATCAACCTTTTGGGAATGGCACATCACACAACTTTCGCGGGCTCTTCTCTAATTGCCGCCTTTGTCTAGCACACAAACACATATCATACCTAAATCTGAACAACGATCAACTCAAGAAAACATATTTTTCAGAAATTGATAAAAACTTACTAAGGCTTGCATTTATGTCATAGAAATTTCAAGTTTTTTACACACCATTCCTCTCGAATTAATTCAGCTTTCATTGAGATTCGATAACCCAGTTCGACCGATATTGTATAAAGGAACCCGTTAGAAGCAAAACTTCAAAACTTTCCGTTTTGAGTTAGCTCCCTTTAAAACCAGCTGTGTTATATGTGCTCACTGCCAGTCCGACTAATAAAAGACAACTTTTTTATTATTATCTTCATTTCAAAACAAAACACAACAACAACATGTTACTCCCAGCTCGGGGGTAATTGAAATTTTTAGGCGAAACAGGATGTCAGTGCAAACGAAATTTAATTAAATCGCAAATGCTCAAATTGGAATGCATCAGACATACATACATACATACATAGAAATAATAATTCATTTTGATTGCAAATAATTGCAGAAATTCTCACGCGTTCAAAGTGAGCGTAAAAGTAAATTAGGAGAAAAGTTACTTTGTTGTTGCTATAGTAAAAAAATATTTCAATTTCAAAAAAACCCTGTCAAAGGGATATAAATATGATATTATATTGTGTTGCAATGAACTTTCACATATCGTAATGCGCATGATAGAAGCATGAATGTCAATATTTTGGATTGATCAGTAGTATAAGAATGTGGGCTCTACTCAAAATGGTGAAAGGAACCTGAACATATTTTTGAAGGAAATCGAATTCCCTACAAAAGCTTCCAAAAAACATACTAATTTCTACTCATTTCTGAGGCTAGAATACTAGAAAACGGCTAGTCTAATTTTGGTCATTGCAACTTTTGTCGGGAATTCAATTCCTACAAAAATACGTTCAGGTAAATGGTGTTTTACAACAATGGTGTGTCGTTTTATACCAAATATGAGATTAAGTCTGTAAAATCTAAATTAGCGTTGATAGACCTCTAGACTTTAATTTAAAAATCTGAAAAAATACCAGTAATTTTTTTCTCCTTTCTAAAAGAGAAATTCAAAATAATTTTTGAAAAAAAAAAACGATTTTTTTTGGCCCAGTCTAATATATATGTACATTAGGGTGATTCAAATAAAAAAATTTGTTTTTTTTTCGGTCTTACCCCCTGAAACTTTAAGTATTGACGAGAAAATAAGCCTTGCAAAAAATTAGCGCTCTAACTTAACCCTTAGGTTCAAGTGGCTACCGCAGAGGCACACTTAGGCCGGTTTTAATAGTTAAGATAATCACACATGGCTTACCATTTTGGAAGCTTCAAAGCTTCAACTTTAAGAGTATGTAAAAATATTTTCAAAAAAGTTTCAAAAATCAAAAGAAAATTCACTTTGAAAAAAATGCAATTTTCCCCATACAAAATGTATGGGAAAGGGCGAAACAAATAGCCACCCCTGAGGGTTATGTTTTGAACCCTAATTTTTTGCAAGGCTTATTTTCTCATCAATACATAACTGTTTAGGGGGTAAGACTAAGTCGAAATATTTTTGAATGTGTAGATTGCGTAACAATATGTTTTCTATTAAAAATTATTGAGCATATCTTGAAACTTTGCAGGTCCTACACGGCGTATGAGTAACATTTACCTGTTCTTTTCATACTTGTATACGAAAAGAACAAGTAATATGTATTAATTAGTTTTTCGATATCTCGGAAACAGATTGAGATATCGAAATAAAACTTACACCACTTTCAGGCCTTCATGAACACTTTTCATCTGATACCCATATTGTAAAATCAATTTCTGGGGTAGGTATGTCCTGTCTGGGGTAAATCCTGTGCATCCTTAAATATTTGTATACACATTTCCAAAACTCTTATTACAATACAATTTTTTAAAACACCTAGAGTTTCGGAAAAGAAGGATAATAATTTTAAAGGATATTACTACCATTAATTTAAGGGCAGTTAAAAAAAAGTTATATTTAGCCTATTTTTCAATTATCCTGCAAATTAGTAACCAAATATCCACATTTTGTTGAAATATTTGACCCTTTAAAGGATATTCGATTTACTAATTACGAAGTCCTTAAAGGGTAACGAAACAGCAATATGAGAATAACGAGTACATAAATCATTAAATTTGCGAAATGCAGTGGAATGTAGTACGATTTTACTGATAACTTCAACTGCAAATTCGGCACGGGTTGCCGTGGTCCGAATTGCATAAAACTTTGTCAGGATAGTTTTGATGCATAATGGTCAAAATAGAATAAATTTAAAAATTTGGGGCAGTCTAATGTAGGTATTAAAAAGCACTTGAAAGTCTGAAGTCGGACCCTGGAAAGTCCGAAACACGTCATGGTATCCATCGCTGTGTAAATCTTTGTCAATTTTCTCTTAAGTATCAAAATTCATAACAAAATTTTGTATAACTGACAGAATTTTTGTTCATCAAACTAAATTTTGTGTCAAAACAACAACTTCTTCTAGTTAATTCAACAGCGAAGAAACTCTCATTTTAAATTTTTTTCATCATACAATTAAACTTAGTAGAACTGACATAGGTTTTGTTGATCAAACCAAATTTTGGGTTGAAACTACCAACTCCTTCAGTTAATCCAACAGCGAAGATACTGTTATAGAACAAAAGCTGTAATTAGACATCTGGCGAGCCTTCAAGATACCTGAGTTCGATTCTCGGTCAATCAATATAAGAACTCTGAAAAATATTGTTATACCCAGCGTACTAGTACTATGTAGTACAAGGGTATTATAATTTTGTCCACATAACGGTACTACGTAACGGCACAAAATAGGCGAGGTAGATATAGAGTTCCATATATGAAAGTTCTTAGGTTGAAAAGAGGAGTTCATGTACACGATAACTTGAATAAAAATTGAGATATTTGCATGCAATTTTGTGGCCCATATTATATAGGCGAAAAATCAAATAAGGTTTACAGATCTAGGCATCCACTACATTTTTAGCTATCGCGAAATCTCATAAATTTGTATATCTCGGTAGCTGAACTGTCTAAAATGATATAATTTAATAGGTGAATCCCCCCTATTCATTCTATTATGATTTTTTGATAAATTTTTTAAGTGGGCGTGGCGCCGACCACTTTCAGGGGAGGCATTTTTGAAAATTCGACTGGTCGTAACTTTTAAACTGATTAGGGTAGAACGATGAAATTTGGCACAAAGCATAATATTATCGTTGGGAGTATACCTGATGAAATTGGATAGAAGCGCTCTCCAATCGCGCCCACTTTCGATATCGAAAGCTTCGAAAGTCACCTAAATTCATATAATTCGGTAACGGAAATACTTGTTTCACAGTTATTTATTCACAACTTAACAACTTTATGCATGGGTGTCTTCAAACGAAATCGAAAGTTTATGGGAATGATGGATTTGAAATGACAAAACAAAAAAAAAAAAATTAATTTCTTAGCTTTCGTTAATGTTAATTGTATGCTCCATATTTACGATTAAAACAGACATTGACGCTTAAGCGCAGACAAAATCAACAAATTTATTCACATTGTTCACATTTGTCTTCTCCCAGCTCTTAAGTCATTGACTTTTGTTAATTTATAGAGTAAAAAAACAAAGTCAAAAAAACAAAGACTTTTTCCGCCAATAAAATTAAATCGGGTAACAACAATTTGCTTGTACGGCTAAGTACATGGTTATTGATGTCTGCGTTTGTACATATGTATGTATGCATCATGTGATTATCATTTAAATTTTATGACGGTTTTGCGCAAACAAAAGGGGAAACAAATTGTATTCAATTAAAGCCAACAACAAACCAGTGACATGATTCGCATAAATTTGCAAAATAAATAATTGAAAAAGTGTCGGCAGCAGCCAACAAGAGTACAACACGGAGAGACAAATAAATTGGTTGCCGATGGCTAAATGTGTGAGCCACGTACTGTATGCGAAAAAAAAACGCGTTAATAATGGCAACAACAAACATACGCACTTAACGAGGCCGTAACAAATATGTGAAGCGTGTTGCCGTTGTCGTCATTCACGCGAGTGAAGATACAAAATCAGCAATCAGCTAATAACAATAACAAGTTGTGCGTCAAAATGTATTTGGGGAGCTACGAAAATCACTTTGTATTGCTGTTGTTGTAGCAACAGCTGCTGCTGCTGTGAAATTTAGCCACTCGCGCACTGGAGATATGCATTTTTGGTTTGTTTGCAATTTTCTGACTCTTTGCGGTTTACATTTCGACTTTGTTTGCGTATTAGCGTGCGATTGTTTGTTTGATGCGCCGCCGCATTTGCTTTGGTGTGTAAATGTGCGTGCGCATGCGCAAATGCCTAATTCCATTTGGTGTTTTACCAGCACCATTCATTGTTTTAGCCGCCTTTTTGTTTTAAAGCTCCTCATCAGCTCACTTTCCTCTGTAACGATAACAATTACGCTTTCGATGCAGGTAATTTATGTGATGGATATCTTTTAATTTGGCACATTTTGTGGGTTGCAAACTGCTCCATCAGCAGTAGATGGGTACATATGTATGTATGTATGTGCGTCTATGTAGCCAGCTGTTTTGTAGTACAAACAGTAAATTTGGCGTAGCAAAGGAAACGTAGCAAAACAAAAGACCGCTACGGCAGTTAAGCTAAATAAATGGAGGCGGTCTTCTGTGTGTGTGGGTGTTGGTGTCCGCACAGGAATTTTAAATTCCACCGAAAACGAGGAAATACCTACACAGTCTGCATGCGAATTGTAAACGTTATCGCAAATTTTATCTAGGGCGCAAATAGCAACAAAGCCAGCAACTTTCGGAGAGTGTTGAATGTGTACCAAAAATTTGTAAACAATTTTATTTGGTTTCTTATTTCCAGAGCTAAAGGAATTTTACAACACACTGGAAGTTAGCTTAATTTTTGTAGCTGGAGGGACAAAAACCCATTTTTTTATTTTGTTATATATTTTTCTCTTTATTTTATTTTATTTTATTTTTTTATTTTTTTTTTATTTATTTTATTTTATTTTATTTTATTTTATTTTATTTTTTTTTTATTCTTTTTTATTTTTTTTTATTTTTCTTTTATTTTATTTTTTATATTTTATTTTATTTTATTTATTATTTTATTTTATTTTATTTTATTTTATTTTATTTTATTTTATTTTATTTTATTTTATTTTATTTTATTTTATTTTATTTTATTTTATTTTATTTTATTTTATTTTATTTTATTTTATTTTATTTTATTTTATTTTATTTTATTTTATTTTATTTTATTTTATTTTATTTTATTTTATTTTATTTTATTTTATTTTATTTTATTTTATTTTATTTTATTTTATTTTATTTTATTTTATTTTATTTTATTTTATTTTATTTTATTTTATTTTATTTTATTTTATTTTATTTTATTTTATTTTATTTTATTTTATTTTATTTATTTTATTTTATTTTATTTTATTTTATTTTATTTTATTTTATTTTATTTTATTTTATTTTATTTTATTTTATTTTATTTTATTTTATTTTATTTTATTTTATTTTATTTTATTTTATTTTATTTTATTTTATTTTATTTTATTTTATTTTATTTTATTTTATTTTATTTTATTTTATTTTATTTTATTTTATTTTATTTTATTTTATTTTATTTTATTTTATTTTATTTTATTTTATTTTATTTTATTTTATTTTATTTTATTTTATTTTATTTTATTTTATTTTATTTTATTTTATTTTATTTTATTTTATTTTATTTTATTTTATTTTATTTTATTTTATTTTATTTTATTTTATTTTATTTTATTTTTATTTTTATTTTATTTTATTTTATTTTATTTTATTTTATTTTATTTTATTTTATTTTATTTTATTTTATTTTATTTTATTTTATTTTATTTTATTTTATTTTATTTTATTTTATTTTATTTTATTTTATTTTATTTTATTTTATTTTATTTTATTTTATTTTATTTTATTTTATTTTATTTTATTTTATTTTATTTTATTTTATTTTATTTTATTTTATTTTATTTTATTTTATTTTATTTTATTTTATTTTATTTTTATATTATTTTATTTTATTTTATTTTATTTTATTTTATTTTATTTTATTTTATTTTATTTTATTTTATTTTATTTTATTTTATTTTATTTTATTTTATTTTATTTATTTTTTTATTCTTTTTTTATTTTTTTATTTTTATTTATTTTTTTTTAATTTTTTTTTTCTTATTTTTATTTTTTTTTCTTTTATTTTATTTAATTCAATTCTAAGATCCCATTCAAGCCAATTCGGTCCCATCAATATACACTTGAAATGAGATACGTTCCTAATTTTTAACTTTTTTCTATAGAATTTCGCTACCAGAAAGAGATGTGTAAGTATTTACTATATAACTTTTTTTTTGGCTCAATGTTTCGAAAATAGTTTATTATTTTCTTCTCAAAAAGTCAAAAGTTTAATGGACTTCGCTATATAACAAAAACTAAATCGTGCAAAGCCTATTATGCTAAGCATTGTCAGCTTTTACTGGCTCACTCCGTACAACTCATGGGGGTTAATACCATTTTGTTCCTTTTATTATAATCTTCTTACATTCGCGCTGCTCAACAACAACAACACGAAAACAACTTGAATTAACTGGAAATCCGTAGTTGGCTTTTTTTTGCATTTTTTTTTTATTTTCAGCGTTATTATGTAATTTGGAATCCCACTAAAATAAAAATGGTAAAACATCAACAAAAACAGCAAAGAAAACAAACCGACTTTAATGAGCGGCAGTTGCAATGCAAAAAGGTAATAAAAATGGCAACGTCCAAATGGTGCGCTTCCAACTGCATCAACATCAGCCAGCGTCCAGCAGCATCATCAACAAACACAACCAAAAAACGAAGAAAAAAAAACAACCAAAGCTGTTGTAATCGACAATGGCAAGTTAGTAATGAAAAGTGAGAGGATTCCCAGTAAATTTTTTCTTTGTTTCTTTGTTGCTATGTCGTCTTCATAACGGATGCGATGTATTAAAAACACATGGTACATATTCGCATTAACAAATTAACAGGTAGACGTGGTTGTTGGCTTGATAAACACATAAATACCCAGATGGGTGATATAATATGGGTATTGCATGTTTCATAACAATTATATTTGTATGCACAAATGCTGCCAGACTATTCTGCTGGTTCTATAAAATAATTGTTATGAAGTGCAGTAGTGCAAGCCTAAGGATATTTTTATGTAATACTTCGCGTGTCAGTAAAGTTCCTAGAGAATGCTCAACACGAACTTTGAGAGAAAATGTAAAATAAAATAAAATAAAGTAAAATAAAATAAAATAAAATAAAATAAAATAAAATAAAATAAAATAAAATAAAATAAAATAAAATAAAATAAAATAAAATAAAATAAAATAAAATAAAATAAAATAAAATAAAATAAAATAAAATAAAATAAAATAAAATAAAATAAAATAAAATAAAATAAAATAAAATAAAATAAAATAAAATAAAATAAATAAAATAAAATAAAATAAAATAAAATAAAATAAAATAAAATAAAATAAAATAAAATAAAATAAAATAAAATAAAATAAAATAAAATAAAATAAAATAAAATAAAATAAAATAAAATAAAATAAAATAAAATAAAATAAAATAAAATAAAATAAAATAAAATAAAATAAAATAAAATAAAATAAAATAAAATAAAATAAAATAAAATAAAATAAAATAAAATAAAATAAAATAAAATAAAATAAAATAAAATAAAATAAAATAAAATAAAATAAAATAAAATAAAATAAAATAAAATAAAATAAAATAAAATAAAATAAAATAAAATAAAATAAAATAAAATAAAATAAAATAAAATAAAATAAAATAAAATAAAATAAAATAAAATAAAATAAAATAAAATAAAATAAAATAAAATAAAATAAAATAAAATAAAATAAAATAAAATAAAATAAAATAAAATAAAATAAAATAAAATAAAATAAAATAAAATAAAATAAAATAAAATAAAATAAAATAAAATAAAATAAAATAAAATAAAATAAAATAAAATAAAATAAAATAAAATAAAATAAAATAAAATAAAATAAGATAAAATAAAATAAAATAAAATAAAATAAAATAAAATAAAATAAAATAAAATAAAATAAAATAAAATAAAATAAAATAAAATAAAATAAAATAAAATAAAATAAAATAAAATAAAATAAAATAAAATAAAATAAAATAAAATAAAATGAAATAAAATAAAATAATATAAAATAAAATAAAATAAAACAAAATAAAATAAAATAAAATAAAATAAAATAAAATAAAATAAAATAAAATAAAATAAAATAAAATAAAATAAAATAAATACCTACGTGATTGCAGGGATATTAAATTCCTGCTGTTGAAAGTCTATAGAGTCTAGACGGCTACTGAGTAGAAATCTACATCACGTTAAAACACGTGTAATTAGTAGCTCTCCTATTTTCTACTTTATACCACGTTGGCTCCCAGGATGAACTACTTTATGGCAACACTAGCCCAACGAAAGGCCTTCGTAGACCATTTAGATCCAAACTAAAATGGGATGTTCCCAAAAGTAGTAAAATGCGCACGGCACTAATTTATCCAAGCAACGAGCCATAGATTTGAGCATAAAGCACCTCTCTAGTTGTATTATTATACGCTTGTTGCATGATTTTATTGCTTTTGCTGTTCGAGGAGACGCCCAAGTGCTTTTATGAGCTTACTACACAAAGTTATAACAGAAAACGCACAATAGTTACAATATGCCACAAATGAGGATGACAGCCAGTAGTGGCAGTAGTGGCAGAGGTACTGTGAATGTATGTATATGGGGGCCAGTGCGCGGAATTGGAAGTTCTGGTAAGTGGGAAATTCGAGGAAAAAGTGATATATTTCAGTACCATTTTAGGATCTTTTTATAAAAATGGGTGGCAATTATAGAAATTAATAGTTTATGATAAGTTAACGTAGCTACAAAGGTCTGTACTAATAAGTCGACACCTAAAATCATTGAATAGTTAAGATAGGCCCCCAAAACCGTATTAGTATCTCTTATTTGATGTTAGATTCGGTAGATCTACCACTTAAATGGCTTAAGGCCGAACACTGACTGTTGTCACAAAAAAAAAAAAACAATAACAAAACATGAG
>CAXKVI010000001.1:7522285-7534785 GCA_964058755.1 Campiglossa producta | reverse complement strand
CTTTGCCCAAAAGCTGATCATGAAGACAATCTTATTAATTTTATTAGGCATTTTTGGCTCTGTGTAATGACACAAAAATTCTAATGAACGTCTGTAAATTGTAAAAGTCAAAACATTAAGCCTAGATATGTATGTACGCGAAATTAATTTTTTTTTTCTGTGAAATCACCTGCATTTCGAGAAACAATAGCTTCCCCGGCAGACGTTGTCCTGCCAGAAATTTAGTTGCCTGCATGTATCCCTATCCCTATCCCTTACCCTATAACCTGATTTATATTTACATACATCACGATTTGCCATCCGTATGAAAAAACTGATCGGTGCTGTCATTCATGTCTAGCATTGTTTTTATTGAAAAAAGGTTGTCGGTGACCTATTGTGGCCGGATTATGATGTTTTAAAATTTGAATGAAAAAAATCGGGGATCTAATTCAATCTGCGAATGAACGGTCTCGAAAAAACTTGGCCAAAAGTGACGCCTTTGGTGCAGTGTAAATGTAGCTTAAGGTTGAACACACGGCGTCTGGTGCTTAAGATTAATTTCTAAGTAGATTAAGCCACAAAATGCTGATGTGACATCCTGTTGATCAGATCGGCTGATGTAACATTTTCTCCCACTCACCAGGTGATGTGACATTTTGCTTACCATATGAAGTCACACCTGCCAAAGTGACAATTATATTATAATTATATTTTGTTATCAGACCACCTGCTGCGATAGATTCGATGTGACATTTTGCCCACCAGGTAATGCGGCTAATTATACGACAAAATGCGAAATATGATGTACTCGTCTTGAGTTGTGATCATTTTGCTCACAATGTGAAGGCATTTTTTATGGGCGACTGGTGCTTAAAGGATTATTTTTTATGTGGACTATGGGACAAAATGCGAAATGATGTGACATCCTGCTCATCAGGTCGGATGATGTAACAGTTTCTCCAACTCACCAGGTGATGTGCTATTTTGCTCACCATATGATGTCACACCTGCCAAAATGGCAATTAATACATCACATGATGTGCTAGATTTTGATATCACATCACCTGCTACGATGGATTTGTAGAGAAGCGATGTGACATCCTCATCACCGTGCGATGTGACATTTTGCTCACCAGGTGATGCGTTGCTAGCTATTTTTTAAAGGGCTTAGCACTCATTCATAGGCACTTTCTGATATCGCATCACGTGATACGTCGGATTTGTTGGAGAATGATGTGATAGCCTGCTCAAGTTATTTATATTTATATATATATATTTTTTAAAGGGCTTAGCACTCATTCGTAGGCACTTTATGCTACTAAATTCCAGATATCGCATCATACGGCACGTCGGATTTCTGAGATAATGATGTGATATCCTGCACAGGATTTGACATAACATTTTGCTTACCATATGATTTGACACCTGCTTTTTGTATGGTGGGAGTAATTTGTTGACAGATATAGCATTACATGGTGCGTGGGATTTGTTGGAGAATGATGTGATATGCACAAAAGCCCTAACCATAACCGTAACCATAATCTAAACCATACCCATAACCATAACCGTAACCATAACTATAATCCTAACTATAACCATAAACATAATCATAAATAATGTAAAAAGACCATAACCATTACTATAACCGTAAAAAAACTTGAACCATACCTTGAACCATACCTTTAACCATAACCATAACCACAACCTAATCCATAACCATAACTATAACCATAACCACAACCAGAACTGTATACATAACCATAATAGTAAAAATAAACAGTGAGCACTACACAAGGCATCCAGATTTTTGGTGAACTATTTTATTTTATTTTGTTTGGTTTAATTTTATTTTATATAATTTTATTATATTCAATTATTGAAAAATCCAACTAAAAACAATTTTGGCTAGCGAAAAAGTGCTTTCATATATCATATTAGTAAGATGCATCTTGAAAAAAAAAAATAGTCAAAAATAATTACCGTTAATTGAAATGAACTCTGCACGCTGACGCTGACCGTAATAGGCTTGCAAGTTAATGGCGGGTTTCGAATTTTTGTCTGCAAAAAGTGGTTAAATTGAAAACAAGCAAATTGTTTTGGACACAATTGTTTTGCAGCGATTAATGCAATAGACTTGGACTTGTTGCAACACATTTATTTTCTGCATAAACGCGTTTTTGTCTATTATTCGACCTCATCTTAATTTTCATGTCAGTACAATTTATTTAAATCTACTCGCAATTGCTTAACGTTGTGTAAATTTTCATAGTTAAATATTATGGCGTTGAATTTTTTTTTGCTATCGTCTTGTCGTTAGATGCTGCTACACACACACACACATACAAAAAAGTGATCGCCTGCTTCTGTTTATGGCATGACATAAAAATAGATTAACTTTGGTTTGTGACTTTTTGCTTTTATTAATTCACTACAATTTCAAAATTTGGCTGCGTTTAATTGAAGTGTCAATAAACCACAGCTAGGTCATCGAGTGGCCAACATGGAAAAACAAAGAATATTTTTCAAGTTTTTTTTGATTGCTACATAGATATGTTGTGTATGTAGTGGAAACCGTGTGCAAATATAGACTTATTAGCAAAACCAGTTTAACAACATATTTGGAGTTCTCGAAAAACACCCTTTATTTTATTTATTTTTATTCAAGTTTCTTGTTTGACAAGTTTTATATTAATTGAGATCAGCCTGTTTAGAAACGCATAATTATTAATTAATGTCATCGAATGTTTGACGTATGCACATTTGTTCAATATTTATATTGCTGTTTAGTATTTTATTGTTTATATTCATAGTTCCAATTAAAAAAAGATTGTAGTATTGTGCGTATGATTCAATGTTACTAACTAATACATGTTAAATTATTGTTCAACGTACTTGAAGCCGTTTTTTTTTCAAGCTAAGTTGCAGCTGTTTGGAAACATCGAAAGAAGCAACTTTGTTTAATTTAGCTATAAAAGTCATTGTAATTTACGATTTAGGCTTATAAACTTGTTTTGGGGTGTATTGTGTTACGCAAAATCACGTTCACTTTTATTTGAATTTGAAATTATGACCTTTAAAGAGGTTGAGAAGACAACATTCGCCAGTTAAAACCATAATTAAATATAGAACTCATTTTATTTAAAATCCTTCCGCGAAGGCCTTTTAAACATGAATCATTGCAGTATCATCTTAAAAATAAAATAAATTGGAATGTCATTTTAATATTTCTAGTATAAGTGTGCTTATGGCCGTATTTTGTAAAGATTTACTCAGATTTATTTTTTTTTACTTGTTATGGAGATTGCTGATACAAGTAAGGACAACCTTTACTATTTAAAATAAGGTAGCTAAACTGGTTCACTCTTCATTTATACGTACTCTAAAATCCATTCACCATTAGTGAATCCTTACAAAATACGGCCATTAATTTGACTAAGCTTACATTACGGTTGTAGGTTAATATCTTAGTTGGTCGATTTTTGGGCGAAAGAAAGCAAGTGTGGTTATAAGTTAAATAAATTTTTTTAACTAACTTTTGTGTCAGTACGAGTTTTAACAAAGTATTCCTAATAAGAGGCATTTATTTAAAAAAAAAAAATTTAATACACGGCGTATGAGTAACTTTTTTGAAACGTGTAAACCAATGCATTGCAATGGTGCCCACAGCTTTCTTATGGGAAGTAAGTCTCATACAGAGGAAGAAAATTTACCTGTATATAACCTGTAGTGAGGCATCAAAGTAGTCAGGTAACATACTAGTATACAACTACACAGTTAAAAATTTGTGTCTAAATTTTAAACTTTTTTGGACTACATATATCTATGACGAAAACAAATTTGATTTCAAAGTAAATCTAAATCAGTTTTCCAGAAAATTGAATAAATGGGGTTTCAATTTTAAACCAGAAATGTTTTAACAATTTTTTAAAGAAAAAATAATTTTTTTGTTGGTTGGCTGAGATTCGAACACATAAATGTGGTGAGAAAAATTCAATCTTAAAAAAGCTTTCAATAATTAATGAAAACAAAACAAAAATTGTAGACCGAAAAGGTTTTAATTTTAAACCGAAAAGTTTTAATTTGAAACCGAAAAGTATTAAAAATAAAAAAAAATTAAAAAAATTTGGCACTTGGCAGGATTCAAACGGAAACGCTCAGGAGTCACAGTCGACTGCTCTACCGCTGAGCTATGCCGTACATCAAGTTTGTATGGGCAAAATGCAATGACTTAAATGCAGACTGCCTTTTCATTTAGACCTTAAATCGAAACCAAAAAAAATTTAAAATCTTTCTAGGTATTTGGAAGGTTTAAAATATTCCAAAAAAAAATTTAAAAAATCGCTTAAACCTTAGACGGGTTCAAAATTTGCGCTAATTTTTTTAATCGTATAGAATTTTCTGCAGTCTGGTAAAATGTCCAAAGCTAAAAAAATAGTGGAGATTTTTTTGTTAAAATTTGCTGTTTTGGGCTCCAGTCGAGTGTGAGTCGAGCACTTTTCCCTACTCCCGACATTTTTTAAGCCATGAATAAGAGACAAAAGCCAGAGAAAACAAAAAACACCAGCCTGAAAATTAAAGGTTATCTTATCGTCTCTCGCTTGCCAGAGGCATGAATGTGAAAATTTTAGAGATTTGAGTTTATAGGCTCATATGCCCCTGCGGGTTAGGGGTTTAGAATATGCCCGAGGTAGGCATACCGGTCGTAAGAGGCGACTAATATGCACATAGGTAATGCTAATGCAACAACAACAACTAATCTCTCGTTACACTACGACTCCCGACAATCTTGGTTTTCTAAAGTACAAAGAACCCCGGAAAATCGCAATGCCATTTTCATGAATGTGTAGTTCAATCTCGGCAAATTGTGCCAGAAAAACGAATGTGCTGCCCATTCATGTTTCTGGCGGTACGAAAATGTTTAAAAATTTAATTTAAACATTTTTTAAAATTTTCGTTGAGCCAGAAACAGGAATGTATTGCTCTGAACCACAGACACCATGGCGAATACGTAACAATTTTGCTACACATTCGTGTTTCTGGCTCAACGGAAATTTTAAAAAATTTTCTTTGGAAATTTTGAATGAGGAATTGAAGGAATATTAACCTAAAACCTACATATCGTCGCTCCCAACGAAGACTAACACGGTTGGGCTTTCTGCGTCGAAGACTAACACACTTCAGTTTTCTGCGTGGAAGACTAACACACTTCAGTTTTCTGCGTCGAAGACTAACACACTTCGTTCTCTGCGTGGAAGACTAACACACTTCAGTTTTCTGCGTCGAAGACTAACACTCTTCGTTCTCTACGTGGACGATTAACACACTTCAGTTTTCTGCGTCGAAGACTAACACACTTAAGTTTTCTGCGTCGAAGACTAACACTCTTCGTTCTCTACGTGGAAGACTAACACACTTCAGTTTTCTGCGTCGAAGACTAACACACTTTGTTCTCTGCGTCGAAGACTAACACAGTTCGCATAGAACTGAACTGTGTTAGTTTTCGACGCAGAGAACGAAGTGTGTTAGTCTTCGAAGCAGAAAACTGAAGTGTGTTAGTCTTCCACGCAGAGAACGAACCGTGTTAGTCTTCTTCGTTGGGAGCGGCGATATATCAGTGGAAAGAGTATAATGAGAATATAACTTCCAAAAATATATTTTTGTCAAAAACTAAAATTTTAATTTTTGCGAGAGCAATAAACTTTCATATACCATTTTCGAAAATTTAAATTTTGGCACATTCATGCTTCTGGCATCACACATAAGGAAGAGTACACTAGAAAGCTTACCTTTAACTAGTTTCAATCTTTTCTTGCTAGCTCTTTCACTCCTCCGTATTTTGTTTCACAATTGCTTCCAAAACAAATTGACAAGTGTAGACAAAGAGAATTGAGTTCAAGAATTTCCTGGTGTAAAAAGGGACACAGAAAATATTTAACCTTTTCTAGAGCAAATTTTCAACATTCAGGAAGAAAAGTCAAGGAACGGAAGAAGATAAAGCTGGATGCAGTGGAAGCAAGAAGGAGGGATCGAATTTATAAGGAGAGAAAGTGGAACTAATAATGCTAAAGGAGGGTATACATATAGCACCCTCAAAGAGGCAACATAAGGGGTGTAGCTAAAGATGCGCACTATTGCTTTGGTGTAAACTTTTAGAACTTATTTCTAACATTAAAAAAGTCACGCTTGAATTGACAACTACTCAAAACATTAATAAAAGTTAAATATTAGTTGCTACTGAAAGCTAAGCATCGCTACCATATAAAATAGATGTGAAGAAAAGGTCGAAGTAAAAGAGATTTGTTGATTTTAGCAATTCATCATTGATAGATGTTTTTACCTTTGCGCTGCTTTTGCGACACTTTCATGGCGTAAAGACATCTTGTAGCAGGTCATGCTTCAGAGTTCTCTAACAGATGATTGCTCAATGGTAATGGAATGCATTGCAATGTAAGCCGAAGAACCGAAGAACGCAGAAGCAGAAGGAGTAACGTTTGATTAATGATTGACTAGTGTGTGCGTATTCAGTTGGTTGCAGCAACAACAACAGCAACATAAACAAATGTCAATAGGTGAATGGTGTACCTGCGTTCAGTGATTTGTGGTGACGTGTTGGCACTTTGGCAACGATACCGCGGGGCCGTAAGCAAATGACAAATAACTCTTGAATTCCAATTGATGGAAGAGCGACTTTTAATAATGAGTATGCATTGCTTGAGTTTATGCGTAGATATTTTTCAATTTCAGTTGCTATTCAAAGGTATTGATTTTCATGTAAAAAAAAACTCGTTATTGGTGTGGAATTTCAGAAAATATTTTTTTTTTTTTTTTTTTTGTGTGTGGAAATTAGAAAATGTTTAAGTGTATGAGGTTAGTTTAGCTAAAGTTTATTGACATGGAACATATCTAGACAGTGAATGAACCTATAGCAAACCTCACACGCATTTGCTTAATAAAAAAAAAAAGTCTAACTGAAGTTAAATGGTGGGCGGATAGTAGTTTATTATTATTTAGTTATTGGCTAAGGAGTATGAGCTGTGGCACAGTGGTTGACGTACCCAACTCACACTCCGGCGGACAAGGTTCGAATCCCACCGCCACCGGTATTTTTTGATTATAATTTTTTAATTTTATTTTTAATTTTTTATTATAAGTGGACTGTAAATTCCATTTATTTAATTTTATTGTTGTTACTAAATGAGGGTGAGCGTTATCACTAGCGAGTTTGCAGTTAGCAGCAAAAGCTGAATGACACTCAGCACTAGGCTCTGAGACAGGCATCTGGATGACTGCTCACTTTACCCACATTTTATTTATTTAGGGACCGGTCCCTTCCAAAAGTTTGTATAGCAGGCTAGCACAGTGCTAAAACCACGATTTGTTGAAGCGGCTAATCCGAAAATTCCATAAACTATCTGCGAATTACATTGGTATGTAATGCAGAAGATATGAAATGACCGAAATAAACATAGCTTATGCCGCGTAAACAGGTGGCGATATACCAACAGGTTATCATAACCCCTAACGAGATTTTAGCCGAGCTTCTCTTTCCAACTTGTGGTGTGTTGCTTTTGAGTTTTCCTACAAGTTGGCGGGACCCAACTCCGAACGGACAAGCTTCTCATGGCAGAAATACACCCGGAGTGTTTGCCAAACTACTGCCGAGGGGCGACCCCGTTTAGAAAAATTCTTTTTCTGAATAATAACCGCTACACCACGGCGGCCGCATTTGCTTAATACACGGTTAAAAACTGACCCTAAATTTTAAGTCCGTCTAAGGTTTAAGCGATTTTTTTTTTAATATTTTAAGCTTCTCAAAAGTTTAAAAAGAATTTCAATTTCATTTGGTTTCGATTTAAGATCTAAATAAAAAAGCAGTACAATTTGTTTTTTTTTTTTTTGTTTGTTTGAATATAATTGAATTTTGCTCATAAAAACTTTGTGTGCGGCATAGCTCAGCGGTAGAGCAGTCGGCTGTGACTCCTGAGCGCTTCCGTTCGAGTCCTGCCAAATGACACTTTTTTTTAATTTTTTTTATTCTTTAAACTTTTCGGTTTAAAATTAAAACTTTTTGGTTTGAAAATTAAAACCTTTCGGTTTAAAATTAAAACTTTTCGGTTTAAAATAAAAACATTTTGGTTTGAAAATTAAAATTTTTTTTTGGAAAATTAAAACTTTTGGGTTAAAATTAAAACTTTACGGCTTAAAATTAAAACTTTTTGGTTCGATAATTGAAACTTTTCGAATTAAAATTAAAACTTTTTGGTTTGAAAATAAAAACTTCTCGGTTTAAAATTAAAACTTTTTGGTTTGAAAATTGAATCTTTTTGGTTTGAAAATTAAAACTTTTGGTTTGAACATCAAAACTTGCTTGGTTTGGTCATATGTATATATATAGTCCAAAAAAGTTTAAAGTTAGGTTCAAATTCTTAACCGTGTATAAATGTGAATTTTTGGAGTGCCACTCCACTAACACGCACCTACGCAAACTTAAATTAAGATGTAAAATGAGCTAAACTAGATTGCCTTCATAATTAGGCATGCGTTGGCTTGGTCTATCACATTATCCACACACGATTGCCCACCCTAAATTTTCATCCTCATCAAACTGTACAGTCTAATATTTACCGTCCTTATATTATAAAAATTTAATTGAGGCACCAACGCAGTTGCGAACGTTTAATAATAACACGTTACGTGGTGTTGAAGCTAATTTTGTTGTTGTAAAAGCTTTTTGTTTAATTTCATAGCTTTGCAAATGTTTTTGTAATTTTCTTAATGTTTCGCTTTAGCTTTTGCTGTTTAAGTCTACTTCTTTGTTGCCGATTCACGTACATGCGTTTAATGAGCATTCGAGTTTGCTTGGACACTCCAGACTGCCAAAAAAAATATACATTTTATTGCTACTTGACTTCCTATACGGTTAAAAAATGGGCCTAAATTTTAAATTAGTCTAAACTTTAAGGGACTTTTTAAACTTTTTTTTTTTTGAAATTTTTTAAATCTTCCAAATATCTACTTCAAAAATTTTGGTTTTCGTTTGTTTGAAAGTCATTGAATTTTGCCCACAAAAAAACTGCAAAAAAATTTCGTTCAGAATTTCTAACAGATTTAGCATGATTCTTGGAACAATTTTGAAAGTTATGAAAAGCTTTTACTGCAAATTGTTTTAGTTTATTAAATTTTAACACCGGATTCTGGTTAGCTGTTTATATATGTACATAGTATAGCCACATAAATAAGTTCTTTAGAGTTCTTTTATACTTACTTTACTTTCTTTTATACTAAATTCTTACACTAATACTTACGAGATATTTACGAACTAAAATGTATAATTCTAAAATATGATAAGTCAGCATATGGTTGCAATAAATATGTAAGTATGACAGTCGTATTGACAAACTGACGTTGTGACTCAGTTAGGCATTGCGACTGTCTTTGGCGGTGTCTTTTACCGTCCGCACAAGTGTAACAAGATCCTCGCTATGTGCGGCATGTGCAGTCTTTGTATTAACTCCCGCTGAGTTCAATGTAACTAAATTGGGTAGAATGTTGTTTGTGTTCATTCATATTTGTTTATACATTATTTGTGAGCACATGACAATTAAAGTAAATAAGGGCCATGTGTTTATGTAATGCTACAATAGGTATTTCACTCAGCTTGCCACAAAAACAAAAAAAAACATAACTTTTTTTTTTGTTCATGTTTTTAAAAATTAGCATTACATGGTTAATTTAATACTCTAACAGCGGAAACGTTCGCTGAAAATTGGATAAACATTTTATGCTAAACACAATTAAAATATTTCGCAGGATGTGCATACTAACCTGATTATATGCATGAACAGGGACTATCTATGGTGTTTGGCCTTTAGTTCTAACATTTTTAATGCGGCTAAATATCGTATGAAATCGTAGCTGTATCATATATGTATGTATGTAAAATGGATACTGAAATTGGAAGAGAAGTTTAAATTTTGCAAAATGTACTTACCGTATGTTTATACGTTATGCAAAACCTCTTATTGCTTTTCTCTTAGTCTTCTTAATCGTAAGTAAATTGCTTCATAAATTTTATTTGGTCCACAAAATTGCAAACTCAGGTCATACAAATTTATATCTTGATGCGTTGGTAATTACTCGGGCAACTAAATGCACTTAAAAGTTTATGAGTATTTTGAAGCAAAACTTAAGTTGTTCGGTGAGCTTAGATGCTGCTTTTCACCTTGAGACCATTTTAGAGCACACACAAAAAAATTAAAAATTAAACCAAAATATTTTTCAAATGTAAGAGGAATCTTGAATCGTGTTAATACATAGCAATTCTCTATAAAGTCATTACATGAGAAGTTGTCCAATTTTTGGAAAGGACTTTTATCAAAACTTTAAATTATAGTTTTATCTGCTTTCAGAATTTGGTTTTTCAAAGCTTCGAAAACTACAGTTAAAAAAAAAGAATTTGGCCTTTTTAAAGGGGGTTCTTGAAGGTATAAAAATAATATAACTTTCAGCCAAACGCTTCTTTTTAACTAAGAAAATAAATGTTGACAAGTATTTTTTAAGTTCGTTGAAACAATCCACAATCATAACAAGGAAGTTAGCATAGAGAATAGTGGGAGAAATGAAAAATCGACACTCATAAATATTCCCTCAGGCAGGAGCAAAAGACAACGAACGCAAGTACCTGAATTTCTGCATGAATTTGCATTTGAAATAATTTTGTTTAGGTATAGAAAAATATTAAAACAACTGAATAAATAAAAGGAAAAAGCCAATAGTCCATGCATAGACGAGATTAGAGGGTAAGTTGGTTTAAAAAGGGAGATTTAAAGCTCTTCGCTCAGCTCCTTCTACGAAAATAACTAGGAAAAGGAAATATATGTATATACATATATGTATTTTAATATTTGGGTGGTTGCTATCATCAAAGGAAAGGAAAAGAAAGAAAAGATGAAGGGTAAAAGTGGAAGGGAGAGGGAAAGGTTAATAGAAGCCGAGAGGGTATTTGAAAGGATAGGGAAATAGAAACCAGGGGGAAAGTAAAAAAAATAGTAAAAGTAAAAGTAAAAGTATAAGTATAAGTATAAGTATAAGTATAAGTATAAGTATAAGTATAAGTATAAGTATAAGTATACGTATAAGTATAAGTATAAGTATAAGTATAAGTATAAGTATAAGTATAAATATAAGTATAAGTATAAGTATAAGTATACGTATAAGTATAAGTATAAGTATAAGTATAAGTATAAGTATAAGTATAAATATAAGTATAAGTATAAGTATAAGTATAAGTATAAGTATAAGTATAAGTATAAGTATAAGTATAAGTATAAGTATAAGTATAAGTATAAGTATAAGTATAAGTATAAGTATAAGTATAAGTATAAGTATAAGTATAAGTATAAGTATAAGTATAAGTATAAGTATAAGTATAAGTATAAGTATAAGTATAAGTATAAGTATAAGTATAAGTATAAGTATAAGTATAAGTATAAGTATAAGTATAAGTATAAGTATAAGTATAAGTATAAGTATAAGTATAAATATAAGTATAAGTATAAGTATAAGTATAAGTATAAGTATAAGTATAAGTATAAGTATAAGTATAAGTATAAGTATAAGTATAAGTATAAGTATAAGTATAAGTATAAGTATACGTATAAGTATAAGTATAAGTATAAGTATAAGTATAAGTATAAGTATAAGTATAAGTATAAGTATAAGTATAAATATAAGTATAAGTATAAGTATAAGTATAAGTATAAGTATAAGTATAAGTATAAGTATAAGTATAAGTATAAGTATACGTATAAGTATAAGTATACGTATAAGTATAAGTATAAGTATAAGTATAAGTATAAGTATAAGTATAAGTATAAGTATAAGTATAAGTATAAGTATAAATATAAGTATAAGTATAAGTATAAGTATAAGTATAAGTATAAGTATAAGTATAAGTATAAGTATAAGTATAAGTATAAGTATAAGTATAAGTATAAGTATAAGTATAAGTATAAGTATAAGTATAAGTATAAGTATAAGTATAAGTATAAGTATAAGTATACGTATAAGTATAAGTATAAGTATAAGTATAAGTATAAGTATAAGTATAAGTATAAGTATAAGTATAAGTATAAGTATAAGTATAAGTATAAGTATAAGTATAAGTATAAGTATAAGTATAAGTATAAGTATAAGTATAAGTATAAGTATAAGTAAAAACAAAAACAAAAACAAAAACAAAAACAAAAACAAAAACATAATCAACTTTTATAACATACTGCCTTTTTGCTAAGGACGGCAGTGCAGCTCTGACCTCTGCATTTACATCAGACTTTAAAATCAGTCTCAACAAAAAACCTCCATAATAAGCTGTCTGTGATTACTTTAAGAATTGCATAATGCAATTTCAGAAAAAATACTGTTTCAAAATCATTACCAGCAACGACAACAGCAAAGATATAAACACGAATCTATCAGAGCAAACGAAAAAACACATTTGTTAAACAGCTGCGCGATGA